>JAOTRQ010000019.1:1118646-1129949 GCA_028565875.1 Hoplisoma paleatum | reverse complement strand
CAATAATTTAACAAGGTAGGAAACAAATAAATATCAATATGCAAAATATGCAGCTATTTTTAGAACAGGCCCGCGGGGACCACGTTGGTGACCCCTGATATAGAGTAATACACAACAATACAAAAGTCACATTATTACTTTATGACCACCAGTTAAAAATATAATTATAATTTTTATAGATGTGCTGGAGATTGTCACAGGTATAAGAAGCCATGCTGACTGCAGTGCATCCGACATCTACTGGATATGGTGTGGAAACGATACTCAGTTTGGTTTAAATCTTAGGAATTAGGATGCTAGTGTGGTACTTGACACTTGTAACCATCACGCTCTTCCAACCAGTGAGGGGCATTTCTAGCCCCCCAAAACACATTCATAAATGTACATTATTGCAATTATGTCTCAGTGGTAAATGTTATCTTTAATTAATATATCGTTTGCATAATGTGGCATGCATCATAAGTTAAAAAGTACAGTCCTAAGAAGTGGGACATGATTTAGCATCCCAGTTCTCCAAATTCCCTTTACCAGAGGAGCGAAGAGGCTGTTGATACGTGGGTGCACCGTGGCCTGGGTTATTATTAGATTGAAGTTTTAAGGGGCGTGACTTCCCGTCCTGCCCCTCCTTATTGAGGGCGGAGTCACAAAGATCCAGCAGTAACAGCACCTGTTCTTGCTGTGATGAATCTTTAAACCTCCGTGTAGCCAGGATAAAAAAGGCCTCAATGAATGCCTGCAGGCCCATTCCTGTCCGAAAACATAAACACAAAGAGACACATCAAAGTTCAGGTGTGCCGTCTATCAGACCTGATAAGAAGAAACTGCAGCAGTCACTGATTGACAACAAAGACCATGCAAGGGAGGCCAAGCGTTTCTGTGGTTACCCTATGGTTTTAGCGACGAGCGAGGAATGTCGTTGTAGATTTAAGCTGATCAACATTGAACAATGAATGATTTTAAATAAATAACAAAAACATCACAACACCACCATATGCAGAGAGTGAATACTTTATTTACAACCATGTGCACTATATCGGTTTGATGACTATTATGCTCCCACCCACCCCCCGTGGTCTGTGTCGGTACTAATCGCACTCTAGACAATATTGGAGGTGCACGATTAAACCGAGTATTAATGGCCTTTATGGAAAAGGAGTTAGAGGAGTCCTTGGAAGTCTTTCTTACACCTTATACACCCACCAAATGATCTACCAGAGGCAAATATGGATTAAAAACTCTCAAAAAAATATAAGTAGGTAAGAATATATATTGCATACCAGCCTCTCTGGAGTCTGAGACTGTGCCAGCCCAGCGGCGGGTGATGTCGATGTACAGGATGTCCACTGATGCCATGCTAAAACTGCTGTTGGTCAACTTGCAATTCCTAGAACAGACAGAGATAACTAAAGTCTGGTTTTAATACACAGAATTTAACATTTAAATTAGGAACCCCATCAAGCTCATTCTGACTATATTGTAAAGAAAACCCAGTGTAAGATGACTAAACACTCTTGCCTGATGAAGGTGCGGAAGCCGGTAGGGCCGAGTTTCATGGTTCCTTTGACTCCCAAAAAGCGCAAGAAAATATCGGCAATCCGTTCTGTTATCCGCAGGTAGTTGAACTGCTTCATGTACTTGGGGAAAACTTGTTTTAAACACAATGGGGGAAGGGACTCTACACGTTCTGCTTCCGATCCCGCTTCCACAATGACACCTGCTTCCAAATTCCTGTTCAACGAGGTTGATCTGCTGGACCGGAGACAGGTGAATAAAAAATGATAACGTGCACAAATGCCACTTAAAACTTTACAAAAAGAATCTTCATGTAAACTCTGTGCGGAAGAGGAGTCAACTTCTCCGGGCTCAAATGCATCTATGATAGATCATCATAATGGAAATGTTTATCTTGCACTGAAGAATTAACATTCCGGGTTTGCATTGAATTCCTTTATTAGAAATAATGGTCATAGCAAGCTCTGCAAGTCAAATAGCTTGGATCTGTCATGGTACGAGATTGTGTAGGTGCCCTTGGCAAAGGTAATTCTCACTTCTGTGATGCAGCATTCATGCAGAAATGTACATTAAGAGCCTAGAACAGCATGTGCTCCCTCTAGAGATGTCCATGCAATTTTTCCACATGATCTGCCGCACACAATACAAAGTCATGGCTGTGGAAAAAGAGGACTGGTACGAGTACATCCACTGCACAGATGCATTTCATTGGCATACAGTATTTTCAGTATCAGCCAGTATTTTTATTTTTAATAGTGACAATCACCGATTACTTTATGCATTCTAAAGTAGTGTTGTGAGAAGATGTGAGGTAATATAAACTCACACTGGCTTCCTTAGAGATGGATCCATGAGGCGTAGTGTATCTCTAATGACCCCCACTTTGACTTCCTCATCCACCGGACTAGGTACATACTCAAACACACCTGCCGAAACCTGCGAATGGTAGCACAAGACCAAATGTTAAATATTATAATGGGCAGATTTACTACATTTAAAGACGACATTAGAAAGTCAGAGTAGTGCAGTTACAAAAATGCCTGTAATAAATATAAAAATATATTTCTAACCTAAACTAGTCGTTTAGAGACAAGACAATTTAACAAATAGCTAAGAAACTAGACTAGAGAACAATGTTAGTACATGTTTATTAGTACATTACGACTGCTGTAGACTGGTGTTTAGAGAACTGGGCTTGCAATTGGAAGGTTGCCTGTTCCATTACGAAAGTCGAAAGGTCACGACTTTAGTCCTTGAGCAGAGCACCAAACCACAAACTGCTCCACGTCACCGTGACAAGGGCTACCAAATGTAGTGGGCACATGTGCCTCTGGTGCCTCTGGTGTTTGCCCACTATTGTATATATATATATGTGTGTGTGTGTGTGTGTGTGTGTGTGTGTGTGTGTGTGTGTGTGACTGCATGAATTGGGTTAAATGTGGAGATTTAATTGTGTAAAAGTTGTGATAAAAGTATTCAAAATTCTAGTACGTGAAAGGTGTTCTGTTACTCTGATTGGTTGACCGCAATGGCCACTTGTCTGACTCTTAGTTTGCGATATGAATCAGAATTTCTACAGCCCAAAACTTAGTAATATGTTTATACAATGATTGTTACCTCTTGTTCATGTTCGATCCTCATGCTGGGATTAGAATTGACCTCCAGAAGGACAGGCTTCAAGTTTTTCATCAGAAGGATATCAAATCCCAGAATCTACAAGCAGTTGAATGGATGTGGTGTAATGTTAATCATTCTGGCATTAACGCTTGTGATTAAAGTCCAAATAATATAAATTACTAACATTATTTATTGTTGTTTGTTAAAATTTAAATAGCTTGATTTTAGTCTTTGTCTTGTATTTTATTGTACAGACCTGAAAGCAAGTGGGTCCAGGCTTGCCGTGTGGTATATCAGCCTGGTAATAGACCTTCAATTCAGGAACAAGTGCAATAACAGTCTTGATAACCAACGCTATGATGTCTGACCAAACTTTCTTGATGTCCACACCTTTAGAAGCCATACGATAGAGCACACTAGAAAACGTACGTTTGCTTCCGGTGTTGCAGCTGTCCGAATGCACAAAGTTACCACTGTGAATGTTCAGTGAGTAGTTCGTTAAATGCATGAACACATGATTGAGGTTCTTCTGGCTCGGTTCCTGGTAAGGCTCAGTGCAAAACCTTGACAGGCCCTCTTTGGCGATGTGTATCTCTAAAGGATCCAGAGAACGGACCAGGACGTAAAGGCGGATGTCGAACTTTAGCTTGTCGACGAGAAGGGGTTTTTGGATGTACTCCTGAATCACTGCCTGTTTGACCTGTGAGCCTGCGATGGTCCGGAAGTCGGCGGGATCACGGATGAGGTAGATGCCGTCACCCTGGGAGCCAGAATCAGGTTTAACGATGAAGGTCGGTTTAAGGCTAGAGTCACTGTCCTTTAAGAGACGAATCTGAGAATCAATGAAAACAGATAAGCTACTAATACTAGTTACATTTCTCTAAAGTATTAAATAAGTAACACATACAGTGAGAGTATACAATAATTTACACCCCACATTTTATAACTTTAAATCATGGATGCACAGTGGGTTTCCTCTGTGTATTCCAGTTTCCTCCCACGGTCAAAAACATGCATTCAGGTTAATTGGAGATATTAAACTTGTCCTGTGTCTTTGTCTCTGACTGGTGTCCTGTTCATGTGTTTAGTGTATTCGAGCAGTGCGTGTTCCACTTTGACCCTAAATAAGACTAAGCGCTGGTAAAACTAGATAATGGATGGATGAACGTTTAATCGTTAAGGGTCACAAATATACAAAAATAAAGTTGACAAAAGGAAAAGGGATTTAGCCAAATAAACTAGCATTTAGACAGACATTTTAGACAGACAAAGAACGAGCGACTATAAGAATTTTTCATTAATGTTTTAATTTTAGAATCTTTATTAAAATGTGTTTAAATATAGTAAATATTATTTTGAAGTATGAGAAATTACAAGAAGGTTTACTTAAATCGCAAATTGTCAAATTATTATTTTGTTCGTCGTGTGGTGTTAAGCCTTAAGCGTGTACTAGCTTATTAGCAAAACTCTGTCGCCCTCTACAGTACTTTTTTATATTCGACGACTTTCAGATCACCAAACGTATAATTAAAAAAACAAATGTAAGTTAATACACACATTTAAAATGAACTAGAAAACAAAATTACAAAACTGTAAAAGTTTAAGATTAAAAAAAACGTGTATACGTGTGACAGGATGTGTAAATTAACTTATCCCATTGTTATACTGGACCTGGTTACACACTTGTCACTGGCAATTAGTAATCTTAACTAGTTAAATAGCTTTACAGTTTTACAGCAATACCGTCTTTGTCGGTTAGTGACATGTGAACCCACACGCAAGTAGAGAACAAAAAGAGTCTCTATAAGAGTTAGAGAAAGTTGGGTTACACTTTGAGGTCGATTGCCAGGGCGCTAATAATGGAGCGCTAAGTGGTTTTCTAACAAACCACCTGCCGTGAAGATTAGCCCTAGGTTATGGAATCATGTTCTAGTGCGTTCCCAATATTACTGACTTCACACTGTTTTTATTTATCACAGATTTGCCAACTCATCTGTTGGCAACTTGTTTTCTTTTAAAACTGAAAAGGCTAGCTCATCTTCTAATCTTGTGCACTAAAACTGTGCACTAAAAGTACCCAAATTGATCACATCAAAAAGCCAAAAAAGGCGCAATGAACACTAAACAGATTTTGCCTATGAAAGGGAAGGCGAAGAAAACATTTGTATAAACATAAGTACTGTTAATAAAATCAATCATTAGTAGGGGTGAAACAAAAGACAATAAATTATAAGTGTTATCATGTACATGAGCAGAGAAGAGCTGATACTCCTCTGGCATGATCCATGATCGTGGGTAGAAGTTATACTCCTCTGGGAAAAGCTGTTGCATGGTGCGTACCGCCCGACTCAGGTTGATCTTGCGCAACATTTCTACCATTCCTGCACATAAACAAAAATGCCTCTGTGTAATACAACCATAATATAAAAAATATCCTTATGAGACCTTGATGATAAAGTTTTTAGCATAGTAGTAAAAGTAGTCTGTACATAAAGCTGGGACTTGAACATCATTTAGAAATCGTTCATGTTAATTTAAAAAAGCATCAGTAAACATGATATCTAACTTACCAGGAAACTTGTTAACCTGCCCTGAAGTAATGCTCTCATTATCATGAAAGGAGACACCATGCCAGTAAATATCGCAAGCTGCCCGTCTGCCCGCTGGAAACTGCAGAGAAAAAGATAAAAAAAATGCCGTATTACTTATTATATACACTGATCAAACAAAGCATTATGACTACCTGCCTAATATCTTGTTGGTCCCCCTTTTACTACCTCGTACACATCAGCCTATAGTTTTCGGCACACCTTCTCATTTAATGTTTTTATCTTGATTAAATGTACTTTCTATAATGTACATGGCTATTTGACCAAGAAAAAGATCGTGGCCTCAACAATCACCTGGCCTAGTTAAAAGTGGTTGTATTATAATGGTTCTGCAATAGTACATCCAAAAAAAAAGATTCATCTAAAAGATTCAATTCATATTACTAATTACTAATCTCGTTGAATTGCTACATCACAGATCAGTTTAGTAAACCACGTAGTACGAAAATGCGTAAATTAATATGAAACCAAAGCTGTGTAAGGAAAGTTTAACGTTACAGTAGTTCTCAGCAGGGGGGGGGTGTTATGCGTTCATCATGTGTATCGACTGACCTGTGTTGGGAAGCAGTCAAACAACATGCGTGGCTGCACCCATGGCTGACGTTAACGGCTCTTTAATATATTAATGGGACGTGTGGGTTAATTTCTAATAGCACCACAGCAGAATGTAACAATATCGCCGGTGTGGATCTGGCAGAGTTGATGGATGAGGTTAGTTTGCAGTGATGGGTGTTAAAATATTCAGTTACAGTAGAACTTCTGGATCAGTTGCTAGACTTGGGACAAAAAATGGAATAGCTGTGTTGTTTTAGTCTTATACACTAGAATAAAACAAATTGTACTCAGAAAAATTGTAAAACTAAAAAGTCTTGTAGTAGGTGTCTAAATTCTATGGATTGTAAAGTCATTATTGCTCAGTCTACAAGTTTCTTTGGATAAATGCATCTGCTAACTGCTGAGAATGTAAATGGACATTAATGGCAGACACGTGGTATCGATTCATTACTCCTGATGATATCAAACATGCTCATGGACAATATTCCTCACTTGCATGTTTTTGGACTATGTGAGGAAACCCCAACGCCCGTAATAAACCCAGGCAGACATGGGGAGTACATGCAAACCACATAGAAGGGACCGGGACTGTCCTACTTGGGGATCAAACCCAGAACCTCCTTTCTGTGAGTGGACACACTTTTCCAGAGTGTAAGATGGTGTGACTTGAGCAGGTTCTCCTCACCTCTCTCCACTTGAGCTCTTTGATGCTGAGTTTCAGAGCCTCCAAGGAAGTCTTGGCTTTGGAAGTGTCCACCGTCACCGGTCTCCTCTTTTTGCCCGCTTTCCCCGGTTCCTCCTGCGCACCTCCACCCATCTCCACCGGGTTTACAGGGAGATCTCTGGCGCGGCTGCTGTGGAGCGGGTCCAGGCGTGTTCCTCTCACCGGCGCGGGGGTCCTAAAGCTCGGCTTGTTCGAGGTGGGATCTTGGGATCGTTTTGGGTTCGTTACCCGAGGCTTGCTCCGACTTCTCCCGGTGGGGTCGTGACTCGAGGGTGGATAGTCTGCCTCGGTTTGGATACCGGGCGCTTCCACTGGATCCATAATGATCGGTGCTGATAAACTCATCAGTGGATGTTTAAAGATTTGTACATGTTTTAATGCTTTTCCTATGTGAAGCACTCTGAATTATCACTGTGTATGAAAGCTGCTAAACAAATAAACTTGCCTTGTAAGTTGTCATGCAGCGATACTATGACGTCACATTAAAACAGCTCGTTATAGTTATAGATCATACATATAATACTGCTACTTTTAATCTAGTCATCACTACACCAGCTGGATCGTTGGTCATCTATAGTTTCCCCTATAACCGGATGTTTTTCATGCATACAAGCTCAAAATATTTTATTATAATTATATTCTATGCCGGTCGGGTCACCATAAACCCCCCGAATCGCTCCGGACGACCAGATTCACCGTAGTTACCACTGACAGCACGACTAACGGCATCCGAGATGGCACACAAACCACCTTCGCGCGTTTCTTTCCCCATCCTTAAAGAAACAGTACATGGGTCAAGTGGGAGGCTACCCACAAGTAGGAGGGGCTTTCACTGCAAGTAGGCGGGGCATATAATAAGCGACAATGAGTGAGTGATTGAACGTCGTTAGAATCCTGGGGACTAAAAGAACAGTTTATCGTTATCTGGGATGAGGAACGACATTATGACCTCTTCTTATTCATCTTAAACCCAAACGCATATATTGTGGTGCCCTTCTGCTTTAGAGATGTCAACATGCTTAATTACAGTGTGTTATAATATAGTAGTAGGTTTAAAATAAGTCTAGTTTGCATTCTTAGAGAAGATTTGCATTCTTCTTTTGTGGTCTGAATATATTTGCCTTGTTCATCATATGATCACAAAACAATTTTGACTGGATTCCACTGGATTCTCTGAATTGGTTCCAGAAGTCACTGATGTCTCTGATTTGCAATATTAAAAAAAACTCTTATTATACTTAACTTGCCTCTTCTATTTTATTGTGTCTATTTTTTCTTTTTCTTTTTTTATCTTGTCTACAAACATACACCTTGGAGCGGCAAATCTAATTTCATTATAATGCAAATTATAATGACAATAAAGGTCTGATTCTGATTTGGTCCCAGAAGTCACTGTTGTCTCTGATTTGGTATCAGAAGCCATTGATGTTCCTGATTCAGACCTAGAAGTTATAGATTTATCCGTTATAGTCCCAGAAGTCACTGATGTCTCTGATTTGGTTCCAGATGTCAGTGATTAGATGATCAGTTATTTGGAGATACTGAAATTGTACTGTATGAATGTGGCAGTGTGTTTGTCTCTGTACCATAAACCTTAGATTAAGCAGTGGTAAAACTAGACAATATATAGATGTGTAAAGTAATAGATTTATAAGCAATAAAACAAATAATTTTACTCATATCGCTCAGCTTGTTGTTCACGAGAATTAGCAACGACAAGTCACGTGTTTAATATCTCAGTGACGTGTGACGTTATTTCATCCGCGTGGAACCTTTCAGTTCCACAGTAACCTGAAAATCCTTCTTCATATGAAAGATGACATGTTATACTAAGTCATATCCAGTAGGTGGAGACATACTGTTATAAACAATAATAAATACATGCGGACGATCGATAAAAGACAAATAAATATATAAGATTTATTAAAGTTATGAGCTTCTAATACGACTTCCACAGTATGACAGGCTGAGAGTCACTGACCTAACCGATTTTACGAACGTTTTTTAAGTATCCATCCACAGGTCCTCCTTATCAGTTTTGTTTAATTTGTAATTATAGAATTAAACTAATAATGTAATTTGTTTTGAGAGTAATGTATGTGAAAAAAAAAACTTTATGAGCATGTTTTGTAGAGTCCATAAACTTATTCTACAATAATCTTGTTTTGCTTGCATGTCAGATGTAAAAATTTAAGCAACACAAAAGCTCTTTTAACTAAAAATATGTTCAAACTAGTTTTTATAATGCAATGATTGGCAATGTAACTTAATGGTGTCTCTGCATCGTCAGTGATGCCTGGAATTTGCATTTCTGCAATCTTGGGATTGAACCTTTCAAGCTGGTTATACAACCGCACCAACCACATCAAAGCATAGAAATGCAATCCAAGAAAAGTCACTTAAAAGCCAAGCAGTGGTGGTTTAGTGGTTAGTTTTCTGGACTAGTGGACAGAAGGTTGCAGGTTCAAGCTCCACTACTGCCAAGTTGCCTCTGTTGGGCCCCTGAGCAGGAGCCAAGAGCCTTTAGCCTTCAACTGCTCACATGAGGTTCCTGTTAGGTATTAAGTGTTTCGGCTTTCCGAGATTAGGCGAGACTTTCCGATCTTTGCCGAGTCTTGCCGAAACACGCCGAGCGTTTCAAACGAACCGAGCCGAGACATGTCGAGCATTGCCGACCAGAGCCGAGCCGAGCCGAGCCGAGCCGACCAGAGCCGAGCCGAGCCGAGCCGAGCCGACCAGAGCCGAGCCGAGCCGACCAGAGCCGAGCCGAGCCGAGCCGAGCCGACCAGAGCCGAGCCGAGCCGAGGGGTCCAGCCAAAGGGACAAACCTCGTGGGAATTCAGCTTCGCCTACCGGCCAAGTACCTGCATTATTAGTTTTTAAATAAGTCCGCGTTCTGAAAGCTGCCATTCACTTTTGTCTTCGCGGGACAATCCGCAGGAAGAAAGAGGCGCAGGCGGGAACGGATTCATTTTGAACGCGCTGATGGTCCGAGCTCATAATGACTCTCAGACAAAGTGAAATAAGCGGGGAGTTTTTATCAACACTTAGATGTTTGCGGTATTTTTAGTGTCGTGTATCTGTAAAGATTTCCGTGCGGGGTCGGTGTGGATCTGTGGGACATGCACGGACGGAACAGGTATAACCTGGTGGATGATGCGGCGGATTCGCGGGTCCCGCTTCATAACGACGAAGCGTTTCAGCACGGTGTCCACTTCCACGCCAAGGTGGGCTTTATACTGAACTTTTATTCATCTGTTAGAGTCTCTCTCTTCCTCTCTGTGTGTGTGTGTGTGTGTGTGTGTGTGTGTGTGTGTGTGTGTGTGTGTGTCCTTACAGGTGTTTAACTTGGCATCGATGAGACTGGGTTACTGAGAAACACACTTAGTTACCCGTTTTGGAATAACAAACAAAACAAATTTATGTTATTAATAAAATACACATAACCTATACACCACAACTAGGGATGTAACGATACATGCAACCCACGATATCGTACGATTCACGATACTGGGTTACGAAAAGCTTTTAAATTGAAGACAAATGATCTGTTTTTAACTTAAAAACAAAGATTTGTGTCATTATTTATTGTTAGAAAACAAAAATTAGTAAGATAAAGTATTTGTGATTATCTTTCCTTCATCGAAATTGATTTTCAATCTATGCCCCTAGTGGACCGTGGTAGTACTGCAAATATTGTTTTAATTAATTTGCCCAGTAAAACGTTTTCAGGAATAGAAATAAATTCAGAATTAAATAATATATTATGAGAGTGTACAATGATGTAATATAGCAGGATGTTGAATATTATAACAGTGTATGATATACTATAATTATGTAGCCGTATTTAGCAGCAGGTGAATAGTGTCTCAGATAAAGTTAAGCAAATGTAATTTAAAATGTGAAAGACCATTTATTAAATGTATTTACAAATAAAAAGATGTTTGGGTTTAGCTGGTCGATGGAGATTTTTCGTCTGTTTTTGTGCGATTGTTGTGCGATTGTGCCGTCATTTTGACAGGACAGATTGATAGTTGTGGTGCATTTTTGGTTTGTTGATGTGTTCATCCTCACAGGGTTCCTTCGAATTGAATTCACCTTCTCCACCAATACCAAGGAACCCAAACCCGAAATGTTCATGTGTGGAAAATCACCCATCAGCCAACCTTAAACAGTCTAATCCGTAAATCTTTATCCACCACACAATTCTGACTAGGGCTGTCCGCAAATAATCGATTATTCGTTGGTCGACCGAAAAAATTACTAGTCGGCCAAATTCCATTGGT
>JAOTRQ010000019.1:1051000-1061509 GCA_028565875.1 Hoplisoma paleatum | reverse complement strand
GGGAGAGAGAGAGAGAGAGAGAGAGAGAGAGAGAGAGAGAGAGAGAGAGACAGGCCGCTCAAGCTAAACCAAACGACTCTGCCGTTCTGCTGTGCTCGGGTAATGGAAAAAGCCCTCCAGGGGAATATTCAGCATGCAAGAGTATCGAGTTGCTCTCCATCATTACAATGCTGCTCAAACCCCCTCCTTCCCTCCTCGCCCGTTTCTTTCCCTCTACCTACTTTCCTTTCCTTCCCCTGCAATGGCCCCCTCCACTCTTTACTCTGACGCCCTCCCTGAAATCTGCTTCTTTGCCCGTTTATGTGTCTGTGAGAAATGAAAAGGCTTTCTGAGGCAAGCTATGTGCCACGGGAGGGTGTTTGAATCGGGCCTGTATGAAATAGGTACGTAGTCGGGTGTAGGCAGGGCTGCCAGGGCTGTCTGGCAGGTTTTTGTTGTGCTAGGCACATGAGTGGAAAATATTTTTGTAAATATGTGACGTCACATAAAGCAGGAACGATAGTTTGTTGACGGAGGTTGTTTACTGTTTTACACCTTGGCAAAGTGGGTAATTTTGTTGCCGCAAAGCAATAAATTGGTGAAGTTGTGGTGAATTACGAGATGGTTTAATGTCCATAATGCTACATGTGAGCTAATAATGTTACTGTGCACTGGTTATATGTCAGTGGTCTACAATAACAATTCTAGGAACCAACATTTCACTTACACAATTACGCAACTTATTAGGTTCTCACACCACTCGGCTTTCATAGTTCTGGAAAAACATTCGGATTCATTTGAGATCTAACGATATCGAATCTGTGTGTTGTAGCATTTAGTTCACAGTTGTTGTTATTATTACTATTACTATTATTATTATTATTATTATTATTATTATTATTATTATTATTATTATAACCACTCTTAAACAATCTGATAATTCAGCATCTCCAGTGATGGTCATACCATACAAGATCTTACGATACAAAAGAAGGTCATACGATAACAGATACGATGCAAATGCTAATTATTTACACTTATGTAGTCGACAGTGAAAAACATTTTCGAATATAAAAAATATAATTTCATCTGAGTTTGGCAGAGTTTGTTGTATTCTGTTGTGTATTTCACGTCAATGTACTATTTAAACCTGAGTACTAATGTTTTAAAAGTTTCTTTTAAAGCCGTTGGGAGTTCTGCTAGGAGAATTACTATATGCTGGATCTCCAAAGTGGATACTGATAAGTTGCTAGAACTATTTTACACTATTAGTTACAGCTCATTATGTTGACTGTCCCAGTCCTGTGGACAAAAGTGCAGCGTTTGTAGTTTGCAGTAACCTGGGATCCATGTTCACACTCCTAAGATGGTAATTACATCTTTTGGTGCAAACTCAACCTCTCCAGACATCTACACATGTATTAAAGTGACTGTATTATGATGTAATACTTTAACGGGGTGGTGGTGGTGGTCGTGGTGTCCTCCTGGCACATACTAAACCACTGGCACATACAAAGACCACGTGTTGTATCTGTAACCGTCTAATCTAACCAATTCCACGGTCAGAACCACTTTTCTTGCAAATATAGAGTATTGGTACAACAATCCTGTAAAACTAATCTACAGCTACCGTACCCTATAACAAGGTCCTTACAGGCCACTCTGAAGATCAAATTGCTCCAAACACGTCTGTACGTAAGATCATCTATCAGCCATGTGACAGCTTTTATTCCGGTTTGGGGACACAGTCTGTGTGCAACCTAATTTTAATCTCATTGCACTTCCTCTCTTCATCCCTCCCTATTTCCCTCCCTCCACACCATGTTCATGTCTGTTTCCCACACCAGACACTGTCTAGACTGAAGCAATTATACACAGGACCGGAGCGTCTTACTGCGTCGACCACTGAGGGCTCCATTCCCGTCCCGACATGGGCAGAGAGAAAGCAAGAGACCGGGGAGTCACCGCAAGGCCTTTTTATCATCCAGGCCTCTCCGCCTTGGTCTATGTTTAGACCTCCAAGAACATCTCGCGCCGTCAACTTTACCATCACCATTTATGGGAAATGAAAATGTACTGAACTTAGATCCAGAGGAACGAAATGTTCTAGTTCTTCCTCGAAATCTTTTACACTTTAAATACATCAAAATTACTTTCACTTGATTTAAAAAAAATGGATTTCAGCCTAAGAGATATAAACATGGTTCTGAGAACTTCTCCGGAACCCTGACCCACACATATACAGAACCAGTCAAAAGTTTTCTTCTTATTGGTTATTTTTACTAGACTTTAATATAAAAACAACCAAACTACGAAGGGACACACTTGGTATTTATTTACTAAGCAAACAAAGTGTTGAAGAAAGCAAAATAACTTTTATAATGTTTGATTGATCATTGGCGTTCTCTCAATCAGCTTCATGAGGAGCCACCTGGACCTGGTTCTCCAACAGTTTGGCAAACCGGGGTGATCATGTCCGGGTAGTTAGAGAACTTGGGCTTGTGTTCAGAAGGTTGCTGGTTCGATTCAGAGAGTCGACAGGTCATGACAGGACTGCATGCTGTGCTCACTACTGCCACCTAGTGTGTGTGTGTGAGTGTGTCTGTATGTGTAAGTGTGTTTTTTACCGCAACGATTGGGTTTAATGTGGTGAAAAATATCCTTAGTGTGTAAAATCAAAGTGTTCAAATAGTATTCTAACTGAGTTCTGAATTCTATTCTAAACAACGCAGACTACAAGAAGTAGCCACAAGGAGGCGCACCATAGCCATCGAAATAATGGAAATGTTAAAATCTTGGCACCAGTGTGCTAGTTGAATATGCTGGGCCTCCTCAATAAACCATTTCTAACAAGTACATAAATACTTAATTAACCCTTTAGGTCATACATGAGCACCCCCTTGTGGAAGTTTTATGTTACAGATTGTAAAGCAAGGTAGGACTAGATTGCCACCGTTGAAATTGTGTTTTGATGCCTTGTTTGTAGACAGGTCATGGCTGAACAGAGCTACAGTGCACCCGTGAGCATCCATACCCACATAAGATGAATGCCGACCTCACATCTAGTTTAGCATACTATCGTTTATTCTCGCTTTCTCTGGCTTTAAAGGCTCACTTGCTTATTTTTGTTTACAGCACGGCGTTCATGCTTTCTGTCTTCCTCTGTCTCACCCGGGCGCCTGATCACATTCACGTCCATTTATTTCCATGCAGCCTATTTCTCACCTGCACCCTCTTTAGCTTCCCTGCCACTATCTGGCTCTCTCAGTCCTGGGCTTCATCTCCTCAGTCTTCCCACCACCGCCACCTGCCTCCACCCTAAAACCCCTGTGGTGACGTACTCCCACCCACACTCCCTCTCTCTCCGACACTGACACACACTGACGCCGCTGTGTTGTGTGTGTGTGTGTGTGTGATTGTATGTAGACATCATTGCTTTCCCATCACCACAGACAGGGTGACTTCAACGGGAAAGAATTCTCTTACTGCTTATCTCTCTCTCTGTCTCTCTCTCTCTCAATCCCTCTGTTCCTGTCTTACTTTCGGTCTACAGCCCTCTTTCTACCTATCCTGTCCTCACTCTCTGTGTCTCACACACGTCTATTGCTGCCAGTGATGTAACGATGCACAACAAGAGATTAAATCGATCCACATGTGAGGGTGTAAATGCTGTTCGTCTCGTCTGGTTGACAGCACCACACAAAGTTGCCAGGTTTGGGGATTTCATCCATCCATTATGGCTGGGACACACACCGGGAGATGTTAATTAATAATGTTTAAAAAATGCTAATTGATCTAATTAGAATTATTTTATGTGACGTGTTTTGGCTCACAAAATTTCGAAAAGGGTTCTGCCCTGGCTAGTATTGGCTTAGTGGAATTGGCATGTTTTCCATGTGTCTGTTTGGGTTTTCTGCAGGTACTTCAGTTTCCTCCCACAGACCAAAGACATGCAGTCAGTCATGCAGTTAATTGGAGATACCAAAATTGTCCTGCGTGAGTGTGTGTTTGTGTGTGTGTGTGTGTTTGTTTCTCTCTCTGTGTGTGTGTGTGTGTGTGTGTGTGTGTGTGTGTGTGTGTGTTTGTCTCTGAATCCTGCAACAGACTGGCAACCTGTTCAGGAGTTTAGTGTATTTGCCCGCTGTGTGTCCCATTGTGACCCTAAGTGATGAAGTGCTGGTAACACTAAATGGATGGATTGATGGATGGATGGATGGATGGATGGATGGACCGACAGTACAGATGTTGTGAATTATCACACCCACGTTTCCAGCTTCTCTACTTATCCAACGGAGCTTCATTACAGGAATAAAGATGGTGGTTTCTGCTCATCCTCACGGTTCACAGCTGCATCTCCAGTTTCCTCAGATACATGAACCAGGGTCTTCACACATTTCCATACTAAAGTTGCCCTGCTGTGTTTTTTGCCCACTGGAGGGAGAAGTTGTGCCACAGTGTGAATGTACCAGGCTTATAAACCCAAATTTGTAATCATTCCTGTATTACTGTAGAGGGTTTATAAGGAGTCTGGGTTCATTAAGGTAGTTAGTAGTGTATTAGCTGTGCGTTAGCATCGTCGGGTGATGGAAAAATTACTACAGAAGAAGTACAGAAGTGGTTACTAGTGTCACGATAATCCATCCATCCATCGGCCAGTACATCCCTCCATTCATCCATCCATCATCTAGTTTTACAGTATTTAGCTGCAATGCCTTTATCCAAAGCAACTTACAATTATACAAGAACACCATTTAGATCGATTAAAAGTTAAGGGCCTCACTCAAGGGCCAAACAGTGGCAACTTGGTAATAGTGGGGCTTGAACCGGTGACCGTCTGATAACTTCTCTAATCCAGTAGTTTACTTACTAAGTCATCGCTTCCAGCACTCTATTTAGGGTAACGGTGGGACACACAGTCGCTGAATACACTAAACACCCGAACAGGCTGAACCAGACCTGTTGCAGGGTACAAAAACACACAAACACACACCGAGTATTTTCAGTAAATTCAGCATCTACAGTTGTAGGAACAGTGTAGTCTAGTGGATAGAGTGTTGGGCTGTGAACCCAAAGGTTGGGGGTTCAAATCCAGGCTCTGCTACACGGCTGTTGGGTCCTTGAGCAAGACCTTTAACCCTGTCTGCTCCAGAGGCGCCGTACTGTGGCTGACCCTGCGCTCTGACCCCAACTTCCAGACAAGTTGGGATATGCGAAGAGAAACATTTTGTTGTGCTGTACATCTGTATATGTGTAATGACAAATAAAATTTGAAACCGTATTACCTGCAGGAAACCCACACAGACACGGGGAGAACGTGCAAACTCCACATACAAAGCCTTAGATCAACTAACAAATATAAACAACATACAGACAACGTACACAATGTCTGTATTGCCATGACGTAGAGTGATGATGACATAGTGTGATATAGTGTGGCAATAGATAAAAGTTGTTGCCCTTAGGAAATCATATCAGAAACCTGACATATTATTTATTTATTTATTTATTTATAGCTGCTTATGGGTTCATTGCCCAAAACTAAAACACATCCGTGACTTGTTTTCTATTTATAAACTTATAATTAGCGATCGCAGTCAAAATACGATGTGAGTCGGCGTGATCGTTGTGCGATGGCACCATAATATGTTAAACAAACGTGATGCTGATGCTTCCACCAAAAAAAGTTCCTTCCTACAACAAATGCCCTCTTGAGAAATAATGGCTGCATGGAGAAGTGGCCTCGTCAAAAATACTCCAATTCTGAAGCTACGACTTCTGAAGCTACGAAAATCGATTATTATTCATGCAGTTTTCCACCCACCAAGTCTCAATCAAAACAGTTACAGGCTAGAAAACTGAGCGAATCAGTCAGAAGGACGACATTAAATGTTTCTTTTAGAATTTAAGGTTTAAAGATTGGCTCTTATCAACAGGGAAAAGTAGACGAGCTAAACAAAGAAGCTTTTTTTGTTGTTTAAATGACTTCGGTTAATACGTTATGCATTATAAAACATATCGGTGCAGTCGTGTAATGCTGGTTAGAAAACTGAATTTGGGATCACAAGGTTGTCGGTGCGATTTCCAGAGTCGACAGGTCACAACTTAGGTCCCCTCGATCGAGATACCGGACCACCAAACTGCTCATCTGGGTGCCGTAGCTAGAATTAGGCTGCACACTGCACCGGGAATGTCTGTGTGCTCGCTGCTGCCCCCTAGTGTTTTTATATGTAAATGTGTGTTTCACTGCGCGGATCGGGAGTTTGATGTGGAGGGTTCATTGCTCTGTGATTTTTAGATTAAGACATCACTTAGGGCAGTTACGGTTAAGATGCTGGGCTAGAGATCAGAAGGTTGAAGGTTCAAGACCTACTACCATCAATATATCACTGTTGGGGCCGTGTGCGAGACTATAACCCTTAAATACATAAATAAATAGACAGTGTTTCATTGTAATTGTAAGTAGTCTTGGATAAAGGCATTTAAATGTCATTAATGTAATTGTACTTTTACTTTACACATGAGTACATTACTTTAATACTGAAATTGTGTATTTAACTAATCCGTAACGTTTTATAATGACACTTACAACTGATATTTAAATGTTACAGAGCCTCCCATCAGTGACTGTCACCTTCAGTTCCGGTCCACAATGTTTATGTTTGCGGTGACCATAACCTTAACGTGACCTGAATTCTCTGATCCGTCCTTCAAGACCTTCAACGATTAAAGACAGAAGAAGCCCGAAGGCCAACGGGGCTGCCAGTCATTAATGAGAGGATCAATGACAGACCCGGTGGTTTTACGAGAAGCTGAACGTTCCTCACATGAATCTTCTCTCTGTGATGAGCTGTCACATTTTCTTCCAGTGCTTCAGTTATCACGTGACATCCAAAGGATTACCTGTTTGTACTCGGTGTGTTTTTAAGGTCAAACTATTCATCTGAAATCAAATAAGAGGTCAAATTCACTCGTTGTGTGTTGGTGTATTTCCATGTGTGCTCCTATAAACACTCCGAGTGTGAATCGAATCCATCCATCCGTTTTACATCCATCTTGGTGTCAGGAAAAACGAGCAATTTTGACTTCCGTGGTTTTGTGATGTCATAATGATGTAACAACAACCTGATGAACGACACACAAGGAAACTCGAGTATTCACAGGTTCTATGTACGATGCAGATACAAAGAAGTGTGTGAGTTCTAGTCCACACAGCACTATTGAGTCTTCCATTATTTATGATGGTAATGTGTGATTTTCTTCTGTCTTCTGTTCTCTTATTTGTTTAATAAACACTATTAAATCATAAACATGGAGGAGGTGGGGCATTTCCGCAAGCAATTGGACAGAAACATGAATTGAACCCATATTTCCAGGTCCCGGAAGCTGTCTGGAAGCTACATAACCTTTCTGTGCCACCATGTTTCCCACAGTTACAATATTTATATCAAATAAAGTAGTAAAGTAAAAAACTCGGATCGACAGAGAGTCGCCCGAGTCGAGCTGACAAATGAAACGCAAACACAAGCTGAAGAAGCTTCTGACTGATTTCAGTGTGGGCTTCTCCATCTACCTGTCTCACTCGCGTTCTTCATTACACTCACTATCTGCTAGCTAGCAAAATGCTCCTCTGGATGCAATCTTCTCCTTCCTGTCTCTCTCCTCCCGTTGGAGTCCCACATTTGGAATCACTTCTGGTTCAGGCGCCTCACTCTGAATCCTGAGAACAGGCTGTTCTGTTTCTCCTGCTCTCCCTCCCTCTTCTTCTCCTGCTTGCGTTCTATCCTTTTTTTGCATTCTTTTCATTCTGGGTTTCTAGTTCTGGTGAAAACACAGACTGGGTCGTGGTGTTTTGTCCGTGCTCGTATTGCAATGCGTTCTTGCACGGTGGAAGCACAGACCACAGCAGAGTATTGCAATGCCTAATGGATGGGTTCTGGCTCAGGCTGATGCAGCAGCCAAGTATTGCAGTATATTGTTTTATGTGCAAAAGACAGATGGAGAGAGAGATCGACAGAAAGACAGAGAGACAGAATCACAAAGAGTGAGACAGATATAAAAAATAGAGAGATATACAGTAGAGAGAAGAGAATCAGTTGGGTATTGCAGTACACACACACACACACACACACACACACACACACACACACACACACACACACAGAGAGAGAGAGAGAGAGAGAGCTTTCTCTCTGTCTCTCTCTCTCTCTCACACACACAGCTTTCTCTCTCTCTCTCTCTCTCTCTCTCTCTCTCACACACACAGCTTTCTCTCTCTCTCTCTCTCTCACACACACACACACACACACACACATTTTTACTTCACTTGGTTGTCTTTACTGAGACTTTGGACCCTGTTCTAGTTGCTGTAGGGTGGAACCGTTCTGCTTTGAAATGCAAAGCCAAGTACAAACTGCAGGTTGTAATTTACTCCCATAAATAGATTAAGAGAAATAGTAGGTGTGTGTGTGTGTGAGAGAGAGAGAGAGAGAGAATCTGTGCTTCAATACTCCCCCCCCCCACACACACCAGATCCAGAGCTTATTACTTCATGACATCACAACTACGCCGAATGAACAAACGAATGGAACACAGAATCACGCCGGCGAGCGTTTATGACAAATCCCGCGTCAGGAAACGGAGGATCTCGTTTTTACTCCACGTCATGGATAATTGCCGTGATTCATTTGTTCCCTCCCCCCCTCCTCTGCCGTGCTCCGTCTTCCTACATCCACGCCTCCTCCACAACGGACGCGCTGCCTCAACCGGAGCCTGTCGGTTCGTGTGGTCACGATTGTTCAAAGTTTGTCCGCGGGACTCCCGAGTCCATTCGCTGTTTAAGACCGCGTGACTTGGTTTCTATGTCCGGGCGTGATGTCATAAGGGACAGAAGAGGTGGGAGGTGCGTTACCTTGGCGTAGTCCAGGGGGAGCTGGTCTTCTGGACACTTGAAAACACCCTCACTGTGAACAGAAGAAGAAAATTCGCCATTAACATGTGGAACACGTCGACATCCTTCGCAAACGAAATACAAACACAACTACTAAGATTCGACCCCTAACTCTAACCCCCCGGCTCCCTCCGGTGGTTATTTGGAACTTCGTCGGACGGTGTGCACTGTTTAAGTCCGGCCCGGGGGGCAATTACGGCAATTACAACAAATGTTCAAATATTCACTCAAGCATTTTAACATCATGTTTTTTAAAACTCTGGCTTGTATCCATGACAACAAACTTTCGTTCATTCATTACACGGGTTTCAAACGATACACGAGTCACATGCGCGCACACACACACACACACACACACACACACCAGTGTAAACCATTCGAAATAAAAATGTCTTAAAATAAGTTCATTTGCATTTAATATTAATGCCAAGCAAACAGAAACGTGACGACTCGGTGCGAACAAACGTGTCTCACACGTAGTATAAGAGTCGGGATCTCTCTCTCTCTCTCTCTCTCTCAGACCCACACAGACAGATCGACACCAATCTGTCGAGCTTTATACGACAACTCGGGCTTAAGTTGGTCCCACAATACGGTCGTGGTGTCGGTCCCAACAAACCGTGATGCAAAACGTTTTAGCAACTGTATAAATTATAAACGACACGGGACATCGCACGCGGTCCGATCATGAACAATGCCTGACTGAGACTGCAGGAACTGATTGAGATGCGACGACGCCTGAAGGCTGCGATGGTCCTCGTTCTGAAGTCCTCACAACGAGGACCGTTGTCCTGATGAACTGCGTGTCACATGAATGGACTCTTTCAGACGCTCAGCGTGCGAGTTCCAAAAATAAACGTGACAAAAGTCTTTAGACTGAAACTATAATTACTGATCAGTCTAAAGAGACGCACCGTCAGCGTTCCACCAGATCTTGTGTACGTTAGTTATGGATTTATTTCACTTTTAACGTGAGTAAATCCGGAGCAACCCGGAGGAAACAGATCATGTCGGGTTCTTAACTCGCTTTATTTACTCCAGAACAGGATCGAGAACCGATTATTAAAAACCTCGTTTATTTTTCACACTGAAGATTCTCTGGAGTCGGATCCGGAACACCGAACACACGATAGCTTGTGTCCACATACTTTCGACCACACTTTCGGTCCTGAAGCCAGCGGCGCTTTACAGGAGGGGCGCTGAACGATCACGTGACGAGATCCTTGAGCATTTATGCGGGCGACTGAAGGCCTCCAGCTATCCGGGCGTCGCGGTTAAAGCGGAACGCTGGGGCGTTTCACTCCATTAGGGTCAGTAGCGCGTCAACTGGGCGCTGGGCAATTAATCCTCACAACGGGGCCTCAATCAATCGCGGGGGCGGTTCAGGGGGGTTGGAAGCGCCGCGGCGGTTTCTTGCTGCTTCAGCTGAGCCGCTCCATTCAGGCAGATCCTCGCTAGATGAGGTTGTGATTTAAGAGCCCTGCCGATGCTCCTTGTAAAGAGGAGACCCAGAATGAAGTGCCCGTCCACCTCGGCCAGCAAGGGACGATCGAGAGAGAGCCCCCCCCCCCCCACACACACAC
>JAOTRQ010000019.1:1016420-1028465 GCA_028565875.1 Hoplisoma paleatum | reverse complement strand
CACACACACACACACACACACACACGCACGCACGCACGCACGCACGCACGCACGCACGCACGCACGCACACACACACGTTAACCCGTTTCAGACCGGCAGCACTGAGACTTCTAAGTGTATATCAAAATATGTATGAATTTATGTATGAATTTAAAACAAAATAAATTAAGGAAGCAGTTTGAGAGAAGAAAATTCACTAATAACCAGTTTCCCAGAAATGATGTTGGGATTGATTAGTATTTAATGCTAAGTGAATCGTTATATATATAATATGTATAAAAGTTATAATCTAACAGACTAATTTATCTAAATAAAGAGCACGCTCATATTCCGGAGGTAGGTACACATACTCTTGAAACAGCGGTAGCGCCCTCTGCTGTTTGTACCGAATATCAATCCATTGAATAGAAAGAAGTATTCCAGAGGTGAATCGATTCGTGGTGCATCGTTACGTCTCTGAGTGAACGGGGTGTGTAATGCGATGCAGGAACTCACTTCAGCCTTGTACATTCTCACTAGACCTTGATTGACTTTGGACCAGGACGGGACGGCGCTGATGTTCCAGAGCTGATTCGAGTGCTCGGCAAATGGACCAGTTTTCATCTGGAGAAATAGAACCATGGGAAACAGAAAGGATTATAGATTACAGAGTATTAATTACAGATTATAGATGAATGATTATCTATGAAAGCTAATATATTACAGAGTATACTGATCAGATTATATCAGATTACCAGTTATATATTTTTTTTATTTATTTATTTTTAGCCACAACACCTGGGGAGCAATTTGGGGGTTTGGTGCCTTGCTCAAGAGCACATCAGCCAAGACTCGGAGAAAAACCGGCAACCTTCCTATTACAAACTCACTTCTCTAACCAGCAGGACACGACTGCACTTATAAATTATATACACACACGGCCTCTACCACGAGATCAGAAGGTCACTGGCTCAAGTCCCACTACCACAGTTCCCATTGTTGGGCCCCCGATGTTGTTCGACTGTAAATGATCTGTAAATACTTTCAATTACAAATTCACTTCTCTAACCACAGTATCAGTGTTTGTCGAGGGTTGTTATGCCCACAAAGATCATGGCAACTCCAGTAAACACCTACAATCACCCAAAAAGATCAACAACTCGATTCTGTAAACATTCAGTGTTCTTAAAAATAAAAAAGTACACAGAGATTTTTTTGCTGTATCACTCACTAGGACGGTCGGAGTTTCACTCTTGGTCATGATAATATTAGCATTAGCTCTGGGCTTGTTCACTGGGACCAGCAATAGGCAAGGGCTGGTGTGTGTGTGTGCGTGTGTGTGTTTGTGTGTGTGTGTGTGTGTGTTTGTGGGGGGGGGATGCCTTGAGGAAAAATGAGCTTATGAATGAAAGTGCTGTGTGGCTTCACGCACACACACACACACACACACACACACACGCACACTTCCCCAGCCTGCCCTTTAAAGCTGGACTTTCCAGTGGGGCCCAGTAGAAGGACGTAGGGGGTTGGAGGTTGGGAGGGGGGGTGATTCAGAACAGCTTGTGGGGAAGGAAATGACTCATGTGAGCCGAACGCTCCACACATAACCTCCCTGAGAGACCGAGTGAGAGAGACCCATATAATGAATGTGTGTGTGTGTGTGTGTGTCTGTGTCGTGTGGTGTGTGTGTGTGTGTGTTAAACGAGCATGTGTGAGTAACGTGCGTGTCACGTGTGTGTCAGCAAGCACCGCCAAGTCTTCTCCTAAGAATGGTACTCCAAAACAAGACGTGCCCAAACACACACCGCAGATAAAACATGGAGAAAGAGACACTCTGTGTGTGTGTGTGTGTGTGTGTGTGTGTGTGTGGTGAGCTCCGTTTGGACTACACCCGTCCTTGCAAACCCCCCCCTTCATCCTTTGCTCTCTTTTCTGCATTCTGGGAAGTTGAGTCATTCCGTAGTCACAGCTGCAGCATCCTATACGCTCGCCTCGACGTTTACTGACACACGCACGCACGCACACGCGCACGCACGCTCACACACAGTAATCCTTGAAGTTAATATGCCTGATAAAATGACTGTATAATACAAGAATGATATGATTTTGGTCTGATAAGCAGTTAAGGTACCTGACTGGTAATCAGAAGGTCATGATTTCGAGCCTCGTCACTGACAGGGTGCTGCTTTGCTCTTGGGCCCTTGTGCAAAAACCCTAAACTGCTCGAAAAACTGACATTTTAACTGTAACGCATGTTGCTTTGGAACAGTCGTGTCCTGGGATTGTAATCGGAAGGTTGTCGGTTCGATTCCGAGGCAGCAGGTGCTTTTGAGCAATGCACCAAACCCCGAACTGCTCCCCGGGTACCGTAGCTAGGTCTGCCCATTACTCCGGGTATGTGTGTGTAAATGTAAGTCTCACAGTGTAATTAAAGTGTAATTCCAAGTTCTGAAGCTATTTTGTTGTTCCGTGATATTTAGGCAAAACGTTTTAATCAGATTTTGACAATCTGGTAGTTTCTTGTGTTGCAATTTTATGATTTGACCAGCAGATGTCACTTAATCCCCCAAAAATAATACTAACAGCTGTCAGTACTTTACTGCCATCTACTGGTCAAGCCATAAAATAACATCCAAAATGGACCGGTCCGTTCAGGATTCTTTTAGGTCTATAAAATCTCTCGTAGTTCTTCATATTTAAACGTTGAAACAGTCCCACACGTAAACTGGAGCATGAAACAGACTCACACACACCTCATTAATGAACTTGACACACTCGAGGAACATGTAGTCCTGGTGGTGTTCGTTCACGACCTTCTCCTCTACGAAATGCCGAGGTTCCAGGGTCGGGTGATCTAAAAAAACAACAAGAAGGAAGAAATCATGACGAATAGACTGACGCACTACATACAGTACCAGTCAAACGTCTACCTATCTGAGATCATGGTGCGCTGTGTCACATGACCCGACTTACAAACCTAACAGAAATGGTCTGAGATGATTTGGACCTCAAAGTGAAGATAAGTGTACAGGACCTCTGTTAAATTGTTTAGGACTGTTGGAGAAATATTCCAAGTGGCCGAGAGAACGACAAGTGCAAAGTAGAGTGCAACTAGCAGCAAAGCTGTCATCAAAGCAAAATGTGGCTACAATCCACATATTTTGTTCCCTCCATCATTCCTGGTACTGGATATGACCACATATTACCAGTATTACCAGTATATAAAGCAAAAATAAACAACTTGAATTACCTATAAGCTGAGAACTTCCCCATATAAAAGGCAGAAACTGGAAATCATCAAGGCCCCAAACCCCCTGACTCCCCGCTGGTTCCATCCGGTATGTCTTCTGCAGTTTCCGCATCACTTGCAGATACCTGGACCAATCAGAGCCCATCATTACAAACATTTTATTTCATTTATAAAGAGCACACATGAACGCATTAATTTATTTATTTATTCGATCTAGCCATCTTTTTATTGGCCTGAAATTAACGTGGCTCACAAATACAAAAGACACAAGACTAAATTAAACTGCGCACCCTGGATAAATAGGAGGGTTGCATTAGGAAGGTCAAATCAAATGTATTTGTAACACGTTTATACAGAGAAATGAGAAAAACTTGAACCAACACTAGGAATTGTCCTAGATAAGATCCTAGAAATGTATTACGATAGTTTCAAGGAAAAGGTCATACAGTTGAAAGGGGAGAAACCTTAAGAGGAACCAAGAATGAAAAGAGGAACCCTCCTCCTCTGGTTAACGATATATATCTTACTGTAATAGTGAGTAAAGTCCGTGTAAAGTCCATGAAATGTGGGAAAAAAACTCAACTTTGCCGAAAAGACAATACAGACGAATGGTCTGCTGTGGCGACCCCTAGAGGAGGCAGCAGACGCCTGAACAAATACAGCACATGCCTTTCAACATTGCATCATACTACACACACACACAGCTGCACCATTCCTGAGATTCTGTACCACATACAGAACACAAAACTGAGTAACCATGGGACTGAGCAAGTTAGTAAACCAGCTAAATCCTAATTCAGTAAAGCACTTTTGAGATCTAATGAAGGCAGTGATGGTTCAAAGGTTAAAGTACAGGCCCAGTAACCAAAAGGCTGCTGGTTCAGACTCCACCAGCACCATAGTGTCACTGTTAGAGCCATGAGCAAAGCCCTTGACCTTAAATGACTTAAAATTCTCTTTGATAGATGTTGGAAATGTAAAGGAAATGTTAATGTTAGTATGTCAGTATTAAAGGACACACAGCAGCTGGACGACGCCGATGTCGTGTGTGATTAACAATACAAACCCTGTTCGTCTCAGCTCACCTGTCAAACACTCTGAATATGATGGCCAACTGATCGTCCACTCGCAGAGCTCCGACCTTACAAAGGCAGCAAAGAAAAGCTGCGAAGGCTGCTTCATGACCTGGACACACACACACTGATTTCCCACATTGGCCTGAGAAAAAACAATGCTATTTTCCAATTCAACAGCGCCATCTAGTGAAACTAGTCCTCTCTTTAATACAGATGTACATGTCTCTGTGCACGTCTGATGGATTCAGGGAAATACGATACATTTTATTTACACTAACACAAATGCATGTTTTTCCAATTTTCCAACTCAAAAGGGGCGACAGAACAATAGAGCAAAACAGGTAAGAAAAAGAACCTGTTACTATCCCGTACTCTCACAGAGAGCAGTGTTATGTTCAAGCAGACATGCTAAACTCTCCAGACTGTCGGGCAGGTGGTTGAATTCACAGCTGGGATTTAAATTCTAAACTTGGAGACCAGACTGAACAGCTTAAAATACATCCAGAAATAAAGTTTCAAAATGTGCATTGCATTTGTTAAAAGGCGCCGTGACTAGTCATTTAATAAGAGATGGATTAAGATTGAAAGGATTAAGATTGAGACGACACTAACCAAAACTTTAAACTTGGTCTATTTCATGATTTTAAACTCTCTGAACAAATATACAAATACAACAATGTAAACAAACACAAATGAACCTGTGCCATAATCGATTCTTGTGGAGTTTCCCACTGCTTCTTTTAAATACACCGCAATCTCTGGAGCAGCAGCGGCACGGTCATCAGGTAATACAGAAGAAACCAAAGCCTCAGCCTCCTACATACATACACACGAAAATTCACTAAATAAATAAATACCAAATCTGACTGTAAGAGTCGAATTGTTTTTCCTGATCCACATACAGTTTCCTCACCTGGTCTAGTTTGGCATACCAGGTACGATAAGCCTTGTTGCCAAAGCGTGATGGTTGGTCCACTGGTGGTGTCTCGTCTATCCAACGATCTAACGTGTCTAACAGAGACAACAGCTTCTTTACTGTCTGAAATGAACAGAGGTAAAACAAGATTAAATGGAGACGTTAAAAAAAATACAAGTTACACATAAGTTTCATGTTGCAGCCACAATAAAAAGCACCATTAGCACATCAGTCTGTCAATTCATGCGTTATCTGTGTTTCTTTTGACATTTAAAGTGAGATCAGGCGTGGTCAACGACTGCACTCGTACCTCAGAAACAAGAAATTCACATGTCAGTTTCTTTCCTTTCACCCCTTCATTCAACGTCAGAATGAATCCTATGTAGTCTGCATATGCCTGCATTAGAAAAAAAAGATTTAGATGATTTCACATCAACATTTTTGTGTCCACCAAGATGCACAAGCATGTCAGACTAATGTTCCAAAGAAAACTACTGATTGGATCATTATATTTAAAAAAAGTTACAAACATACATGGAAAACGATCATAACATTCACCATCACTTTACACACACAGAATCCATCTATGATTACAACCAACAGTGCATAATATATCCAGATTTTCCAATAATAAAATCAAGATTTAGGAATACACACAAATGCCAATTAACACAACCTCTACTGCTGTATCGATGAATTAAAGGCAATTGTGTTAACACAACATGAGTCACGTGTATACATCTGATGACACATTTGTACCGATGCCCACCTGAGATCTCTTCCACTTGCCCATATCGAGGACCATGCTGATCTCCTTCTTTGGTACCATGAAGTTGGTGGGTATAAGAAGCCTGTCATCTTCAGATGAAGAACCTGTTTAATCAACAAACTAATATATTTAATTTGCAATACTAACAGTAAAGCACGTGATGGTGGCAGCCATGTCCTGGCGCGGCTGGAAGGGCAGTGATCGCCGTTTCAAGCCGCGCTACCACCAAGTTTTCCCTAAGCGAGGACCCTAATATTTAACTGCTCGAAACAGTGTTCTGTCCTAATTTAAAGTCACTTTGGATAAATGTCAAACCTTAACGGAAGAATGCTGGTTCGATAAAAGGAGAGGACAAGTCATGACTGAAGTGCCTTTGAGCAAAGCATCAACCCTCTAACTGCTCCCGGGACACCGTAGCTAGAGCTGCCCACAGCATAATGCATGTGTGCTCACTGCTGCCCTCTAGTGTAAATGTATATTTCATTGCACAGTTAGGTTAAAGGTGGATGGCTTATATCCCACTCTGATTTATTTTGTTATATTATGCTTGAGGACACATTGTGTGAATAGCTAGTCCGATTTTGAAATAAAAACACTGCAATCTAGTCGGAGTAAAATAAGCGTGCGCACATTTGTACCTGGTCACAGTAATGAGCTGTAAACTATGCACAAAATGCAATCAAATATTCGTCATAATCGTTTTCATGTCTGTATTATCCGTTAGCTAGTCTAATTCCACCCGTTTTCGAAACGCCAGTTAGTATAGACATTGAGTTAGCCAATAGTAGAATAGCATCGGACGTTTTAATTGGTCGAATATTTCCACAAACGCATTAAGAGCCAATCGCTATTCAGAAGGCGGGTCTTGTCGCAAAACAGATAGGAAAAAAAAGTAAACGCAATTTGTATTCGGCTAGCTGTAAATTAAAAGACGTTTAAAACTTCATACACTTCAGCTTCCTAAAAAACACATTTTTATATTATTTCCCAGTGAATAAATTTCATTCTATAATATTTTTATTACAATGTCTGATCTAATGTCAATACAATAGCATTAAATTTACCTGCCTGCTGCTCAGTTTCCGCCATGTTTTCCGATGGCAAAGTTGGCAATACTGGTCGTGTCCCAAATCGCAACGAATTTTATTAAACGCTTAAAATGTTAGTGCACTACGTTCGGTGTTGTTGGTTGCGATTTTTAAACTAGAGAGTTCGTAATATGCGGTTTAAGACGCGGCCATGAATAATAAGCTTCTCGAGTCGTTATAGAGAACAAAATGTGTATGTACAAAATCAACAGACTAGGGCACTATAACTAGGGAACTATATAGTTATATAATATAATTATGTATCTGTAATCTTGAAAAATAAATCATTATATAGACTTTTCACAGTATATAAAATACTTTCTTAAATGTTTACGAAAACTATTTTAAACTGTCACATAGTCAAAATGTTTTATTATTATTGTGAAAACTATTAAAATCATTTACATTTTATCTTCACAATAAATTCGATTGAATTGGAACTGAATCTGAGGACATTTGTGCGATGTTTTAATGAAATAATTTACAATTACAATAGACTCTTTTTTTAGGGGTTAAGGGCCTCACTCAGGGACCCAACAGTGGTACCTGGTGGGCGTGATAACGTAAAGAATTTGATCATTAAACCTAGGGGGCAGTAGTGAGCACACATGGCTGGAGCGGTGGGCAGCACTTGCTCAAAGGTACTTGAGGATCTTTCAAATCCAAATAGTACTAAATTTATAAGCTCATCTTCCTACACAAACATCTTCCCAAGTAGCGCGTTCGTTTTCACACAACGCCACCTAGCGGATTGGAGAATGACTTCCCTATAAATCCGTCCGTAGACGGTTCCTCGGGGGCGTTTCAGCTCGATCACTTCCACCATGACGGTGCTGGGTTTCCTCACCCGGACTGTGGTAAGTAGGGAGGATCTGAACGAGCACATTAACACAGTTTCTTCACGTTCTAACGCGAGGTACGACGGTTTGTTAGCAGTTAGCAGCGCAATCGTAACGTCTGTAGCTTAGCATCCGAGCTAGCTGACTGTAGACTGAACGGTCAACATGGAGTCATCAGGTGTTGCACCAAATTCTGTCACCCGCCAAATTCTGTCACCAAAATGGCGCGTGGTTCTAATGTGTGTCATTTAGTTATTTGTTGTCATAATCTGTAAACTCAAAAACTTTCATGTCTTTACTCACCACATTTACAACTTTACTCAGCACTTTTATGTCCATACTTACCACATTTACACCTGTAATCATCATATATTGTTTTACTCAACAGAAACTCAAAATAAGTTTTATTCACATTTCAAATGCAATCATGTTATTCATGTCAAGTTCATCAAAAAACATTCATCTTTAAACCCGTCCGCCACCTAGTTATAACTGCTCGTAATACTATTTTAGGTTGATAACTGGTCTAATACACTAAACACCTAAACAGGTCGCCAGTCTGTTCCAGGGTATAGATAAACACACAGTACGATTCCAGTATTTCCTGTTAACATGATGGCAGCTCTTTGTACTATGGTAGAAAACTCTCACACACGCACACACAAGGAGAACATGCAAACTCCACACACAAACCCCCAGATCGTCTTATCAGGTAATCGAACCCGGGACTTCTCTTAGTGCCATCACCTAGACAAGATACACATTACAGTTAAAAGAACTGATATTAATAATTAATTAATAATGATTAAGTAATAATAGATATTAATAAAATGTTTACAGATACAAAACTATAAAATACAAAAACAATGAAATGCAATAACAATAAAGAAGTGTAAATAGTAACAACAAAACTGGTGACACAACAAAGATAGCAATAAAAATGTGTTGTGTGTGTGACCTGGTTACACTGTTACCTCACCTGGCGACAGGTGTGTGTGTGTGTGTGTGTGTGTGACTACATGCTTTTGTTTACATTAAGCATGATAGTCTGTGTACGATCGCATGTACGCGAATACAAACGGCGACAGAGCGCCTCCTGTGGTTACACATTTCTACGGGTCACCTGTTAATAACCTTTGGAACTTTGGAACCGCAGTGATAAAAGACTCGTCTGTACAAGTCCACGGTTAACACATCAAACCTGCTACAAACTAGTAGTTATTTACTACAACTTATGAGTTATGGGTTTTAAAACCGAGTAGTTTAACTAACAAGTCAAGTTCCCTTCAGCTCTACACAATTTCAGGTAAGAGTTTCTAAACCGTTCAAATGTTTTATTTATTATTTAATGTATTTATTTATTTTGTAGTTATGAAATCAAAACGATCATAAACATTTGTTTATTAGGATTAGCATCAAATTAATAGTAGAATCAGCTTTCATGTTTAATGTCTTGGCTTCGACTATCTGTGTGGAGTTTGCATGTTCTCCTGTGTGTGTGTTTTTCCCCTGAGTATTTCGGTTCCCTCTGACAGTCCAAAGACATCCAGTTTGGTTAATCGTAGATAATAAAATTGTCCTGTGTGTGTATGTCTCTGTACCCTGCAACCGACTGGTGACCTGTTAAGGTATCTAGTGTATTCACTATAAGTCTCTGTAAGGTTGACGCGTGATCTGACGTGATGCCACTTCTATTATGTTACAGACAAAGACGGGTATGGCAAAGCCGTATTGTCTGGTGAAGCCGGTGTCATTGACTCGGGTCCCCGGGCGCTACCTCGCCCATCAGGAGTCTCTCCCGAAGCTTCCAGTGCCACCGCTGAAACAGACATGCGATCGATATTTGGCTGCACTCGAACCCATTGTGAGTGCAGACGACTTGAATCGTACACGCCAACTTGTGGAGGAGTTTCAGCAGCCTGGCGGGGTGGGCGAGAGACTTCAGAGGAGTCTGGAGAACCGAGCCAGCGTCCTGGAGAACTGGGTAAGCTGGAAACACGAGGCAGGTGAACATGTTGAAGATCCAGATGTGCAGATATAAACAGCATTGGCTTGTTTGTTCTTCGTATTTTACCGGACGTGTGGTACGGTGATCCGGTATTTTCTGTAAAGAGTTTGCATGATCTCCCTGTGTCCCTGTGGGTTTCTTTGGGGTACTCTGGCTTCCACCTACAGTCCGAAGACCAGTCTATTCAGTCAGGTTAATTGGAAATACTAAAACTGTTCTATTCGTGTGATACATTAAATAGTACACCCAGAATAAACCCAAGCAGGACCGGCAGGACACTTGGCCACCTTGCTTGGCCGAGAGACTGGCATGGTAGTCACTAGTAGTGACTCTGGGGATGCCAGGTACATCATCGTGAATCAAACATTTATTACAAGTTTATTACACTTAATAAAGACAGAACCCTGTATTCCTTTTTGTGATGGTAGTTGTGATGTTTTCTGTTCACAGCTCTCTGATTGGTGGTTGAAAGTGGCGTATCTGGATTACCGAATGCCCGTGGTTATACACTCGAGTCCTGGAGTCGTCCTGCCTCGCTTACAATTCAGTGACCGTCAGGACCAGATCAGGTCTGATCATGTCAGTCTGACACCGGCCTTTATTAGCATTTGCTGGAAGAGTTTCTATACAGATGTAGTTGTTATTAGAATCGTATGATCAGAAGGTCGTTGGGTTTGATCCCTGTGTGACCATCTTCTTATTGCTTTAGTTCGATGTTAAATTAATTAACCATTTTATAAAAATAATAAATCACAGAACTCGATGTGTATGTACATTGTAAACTTAAACTGAAATTATGAATATGAATGTATGAATATATACACACACACATACACACATGTTCATGTTGGGGTTTAGGATCAGTTCCAGGTTTAGCTCATGCTTCTAGTTCTAAGTATAATTCTGCCAGTACCCATGACCTCTATACTTACTAACCCCTGACGACCTGCTTATTTACAGAGCGCTCGTTTCAATAAACGGAGAAACACTTATTTATAAAGAATTCATTTATTCTTCACATTAAACCAAATATGTGCAGTGAAACACACACACACTAGGGGGCAGTAGTGAGCAGAAGGTGGCTGGTTTGATTATTAGAGTCGTCAGGTCACACTGAAGTGCCCTTGAATGAGGCACCGAACTCCCTAACTGTTCCCCCGGGTGCCGTACTGCCCCTTAGTGTGTATTCATGTACTATATATTTTAAAATGGAGTAATCAAAAGGTTTCTAATCGAAACCCTTCCACAGCTCGCTTGTGTCGTGTTGTTTTAGCTGCCTGACTTGATATCTGTTTCTTACAGGTTTGCTGCTAAATTAATAGCTGGCGTTCTGGATTTTAAGACCATGATCGACAAGTGAGTAACGGCGTCGCCTTCCGGTTTCAAATCCTCTCATCCGATCCATTTTTCGCCCAACACCCAAACCTCACCCGCCTCGTTCCGTCCCGCAGCGAGACGTTACCGGTGGAGTACCTGGGTGGAAAGGCGCTGTGTATGAACCAGTATTATCAGGTTCTGTCTTCATGTCGCATCCCAGGAGCCCCGAGAGACTCGGTGGTGAATCACGCTCGGAGCAAAACGCCACCGACTCACATCAGTGTGGTGCACAACTTCCAGGTACGTAGCAACGGGACCGGATGTCTCATCGGCTAGTAACTGCTTGTCCATCGTTATGTCACGTTCTGACTCGGTTTCATCGTCTCTATGTGAAGGTTCTGCACATTTGGTCGCTCGGTCCTCCATTTTGGTTCCACTGTCGTGCTACACATGACAAAACTGATCAAAACTATTTAACAACAATAATAATTATAATTATTAAATTATACATTAAATGACCGCAGTGTATGACATTTTAGACATTGTGCACAGTCTGATCAATGAGGATGAAGGGCCTCAAGGGCCTGACAGCAGTAACCTAACACTAGTGTGGTTTGAACCTGCATCTTCTAGATTACTAGTCCAGTATCTTAACCGCTATACATACAGCTGACCCGTCCTATTCAGGGTCACTGTGAGACACACTGGGTGAATACACTATACACCTGGGCCCGTATTTATCAAACTTCTTAAGATTACTCTTAAGAATGCTGCTAAGAATGGACTTAAGTCTAAACTTATT
>JAOTRQ010000019.1:916548-928348 GCA_028565875.1 Hoplisoma paleatum | reverse complement strand
TTGGGATATGCGAAGAGAAACATTTCGTTGTACTGTACATCTGTATATGTGTAATGACAAATACAATTTGAATTTGATCATATTTATATACTTGTGTTGAGTTGTGTTATTGTATAAAAAAGTCATAATCCTTTGGCGTCGACTTGATGTGAGAAGATGCCGTCACCAAAACGTTTCTAGTATTGTCGATAGACTGTCTTAAGCACTGAAAGGGATACAGGGGCCTTGCCCAGGGACCCGAAAGTGACTATTGTGATCGCCTTGTTAATGAATCCACTTTCTTTATTAGTGTTCCCTATCAGCGAGTGTTGGTGCTTAGCTTAGCTTCATGGTTAAAGCTTGAACTTTTTATGTTATTTTGGACGTGTCTTGTGATTTATTGTAGCTCAGCTCCAACTACAATTTAGGTTTAATTTCTCTACTTTAAAATGCTCCTGGTGCTTCTTAGAGTCCATTTATGCCACGGGTCCTGGCAAGTTTACTGAAGTTTTTAGAAATAAAACAGGCACATCACCGGTCTTTCACAATATTTAATAGTAGGGATTATGGTCTTGTTTGTCAAACCATCCTTTTTTGACATTAAACATTTGTTGGCAAAAGCTAAAGCTCCATTTTTGTCTGATGGAAGCATAAAACCCAGATGAAGTGTCTCCGGATAATAGCTTTTCTGATAGTGTGTTGTGAATATCAACATACATTATTGTACATTTTTATGTCTAATTTATATCATCACTATTTACTGCCTAAAGTCCAGCAGTTTGTGAAAATAGAAACTCGGGTGTCAGTCCAGGGTGTTTATTTTTCTTTTTCATTCAAGTTTAGATTAAATGATCTCCCCAAAATGTTAGTAAAATACATAATCAAATGTGTTACTTTTAATTTTTATTGTTTATACATGGAGCTTTTAAAGTTCCTGACAAGAAATGTGTTTAGAATTGTTGAAATTGTGATTCGAATATTTAATCACATTCCTTCATTTTTTGCAGATATTGTTGCTATAAGAATTCAAGTGTTTGTCTGTCTACCGTCATATTAGACATGATTTTGGTAACTCGCTATACACCAATACACACATTTTTACATTGACATTCTCAGCGTTTATCCAAACTGAGTTACTCTTCTGTGACATTCGGAGGCAAATGATTTAGTATTAAGTGCCTTATAGCTTCAAAGCCACATCAGCTGCAATCTGGTGGGACTTGAGCCATCAGTCTTTCGATTAGTCCCGTACTTTAACAGGTAGGCTTGGCCTGCCTCAGTCGTACCTGTTAAGTTGTGTGTCGTGACCTATTCTTATCTCGGTTATAAAGTGGATGACCGGCTACACAATAACACAACCATTATTTCCCTGGCAGGAAATCAGTCGTACATCAGCGTCAAAAATGGGAGTGAAGACTTTTACCCACAACTCACCCAGTCACAGTCAAGAGTTGTTGGACAAGCTTAATGTCCTCCGCAGCGAGGGCCACTTTTGTGATGTCACTATTCGTGTCCAGGGCCAACTTTTCTCTGCCCACAAGGTGGTGCTTGCTTGCTGCAGTGACTTTTTGAAGACTAAGCTGTCTGGAAGACCCATTGAGGATGATGGTGGTGCGAAAGACAATAAGGTCGTCCTAGATCTTCACCATGTTACCGTGGCGGGCTTTGCACCCCTGTTGGAGTACGCCTACACGTCTACATTGTCCATCAGCACCGAGAACATCATCGATGTATTGGCTGCCGCCAGCTATATGCAGATGTTTGCTGTCGCCAATACCTGCTCAGAATTCATGAAGTCCAGCATCCTGTGGAACTCCTCTTCAGCTTCAAACCATTCGTCTAATGTCCATCGGCCACAGGAAACCCCAGAAGGTGCCACGACATGTACGCTCACCCCGTTGGATGCCCTGTCTCCCTCGCCAGCGTCATCAGAATGCAGCGCTCCCGAGCGACCCGTGCCCATTTGCCGCGAATCTCGCCGGAAGCGCAAAGGCTTTGCCAGCCCGCAGCCGGCTTCGTCTTCCTCGCCACAAGTCCCTAACCCGTCCCCTTCGTCGTCATCTTTTCCGGAGAGCTCCGCGCCTAACCTGGAGCCTTCGCTGGCTTTTTCTTGGACATATCCGTTCGGCGTCGACCGTCGCTTCGCCTCAGAGAAATCCAAACTCCCCGAGGGGCTGCTGGAGTCAAGTGCAACATCTGGGCAGGACGGAGGCAGCCGGACTCTTGTGGAGTACCTGTCCTGCGACGGCCCGAGGGGGATGGGTGTCGGCGGTACCACCGTGGTAGAGGAAGAAGAGGAGGATGTACAGGTGAAGGTGGAGAGGCTGAGCGATGAAGAGGCTCATGAGGAGGTCTCACAGCCAGTCAGTGCCTCACACAGCTCACTCACTGACCAGCAGACAGTTCCCGGCAGCGAGCACACCCAGGAGGATCTGCTCATCAGTCCACAGTCTTCCTCGATAGGTGTGTTGGCATTATACATCATTTCAGCCCTAATCAAACCCGACGCACACTTGAGTAAACACTGAGCCTTTTACGGCTTTTCGTATCAATCAACATCGATATATATATTTTTTTCAGGCTCCGTAGATGAGGGTGTCACTGAGGGTCTTCAGTCCATCCAGGGCACTCCGAACGCCACTGCCCACATGGAGGACGATGAAAGGTACAGCTTGCATTAGCTTAGCATTTAGCAGATGGGTTTTTTTATCCAAAGCGACTTATATTACAGTTATACTATACAGTCTGAGCAATGAGGGTTGAACAGTGGTGAGGTCCTGTACTCGAACCACAAGGCTACATCCGTCTCTATTGTTTTGTACAAAGTCGCCACACTTTCTAAATTCCAATGCTACATTTTCACTGGTTCAAGCCCCACTACTACCAAGTAACTACTGTTGGGCTCCTGAGCTAGGCCCTTAACGTTTAATTGGGATGGCATGCTGGCTTAGTCGCCTCACAGCGAGAATTTGATTCATAGTGAGGGTTCAATTCCCGGCTTGGCTTCGAGTTTGCATGCTCTCCCCATGGGTACTCCTACACGGGTTTCCTCCCACAGTCCAAAAACAAGCAACTAAGGCAAATTGAAGAAACCAAATTGTCTGTGAGTGTATGTGTTTGATGTGACTTCATATCGTATCGTTTGGAACTTGTGTGATGAATGAATGAGTGTTTTCTGTCGTGGATACGAACCCAGGGGGTTTAAAACATGACATTAAAATGCTTATAAATAAATTCAATAAACCTCAATTGTTCAAAAATGGATACATGCTCCAAAAATCGGATAAAAGCGTCTGCTAAATGATGAAACTGAAACGAATGCATACAGATCGTTTCGGCTGTATTCTCATTGCTATTAAGACTGCGTTTTATTGCAAGGTGGCCTGAAGCTAGTTGGCTGGCTGTCTGGAAAGTTCTTGGCACCTGGAGTGTAAAAGTGTCCTTATGGAAACAAAAGAAATAGACACAGCCGAGTGCATCTCTGGATCGTAGTTTTCATTTTTATTTGACAAATCTGTGTGAACCTGTAATTTGTCGGCTTAAAAGATTTGGACGACTCTTTGCGGCATTTCTGTAGCCGACGGAGCAGATATGAAAACATGTCAAGAGGGATTTCTGTCATGTCGATTCCGCAGATGGTTCGAGTCGGGCCGAGGTGTACTTGAAAGCGACTTTAGGGTTACGAGAGACAAATAAACAAAGAAGTCTGATTATGTAGTCTTATCGCTGATTCGTGTGCAGGAGTAAAACTGCTTAAAATGTACATTTACAAATATCAAATATCGAAACTATAATTTCTGGTTCTGTTTTGTTTTCGCTTAATCCTTCCTGTTTTTGTTTTGTTTGTTCGTTTTAGACTGGAGAATGTGCAGTACCCGTATCACCTGTACATCAGCCCCTCCACACGGCCCGGACACAACGGACCCGAGCGTCCCTTCCAATGTCCCACATGTGGAGTTCGCTTCACTCGAATCCAGAACCTCAAGCAGCACATGCTCATCCATTCCGGTGCGTCTGAGAGCCTCGGCGCTTACACAACCTTCGGTTTATTGATTAGTTCTGTTTCTAGAAGCAGCTCGAAGCCTGGTGTAGCACACATGTTTACGATTGTTAATAATCTGGCTCCGTTCCCGATCAATGAGGGGGTGGATAAATCGTAAATCAAGCCGGTCCTTCGCTATTCTTGCTCAAGTGGCGGCTGAAGCTCTTGATTTAATCATTTTTAAATGTGGAAGAGTTCACAGGCCTGTCAAATGTCAAAATACATTTCACGAGTATAATAGTTGACATCTTAGAGTTTGGATTTTAAGGATTTGTTTTTTGCTGTGGTATGGAGTGAGCAGAAATCATCATAGGTGGTGAATCTATCTTCTGATGGCACATTTAACTTGGCACTAATACTAGTAAACTATTACTATACTATAACTATGCTATTACAATGCTATAAATCTCATTCAGTTAAAGTTTACACGTAGCAAAACGTCCACCGTAATGCAGAAGTTTATAGCTACGTATTAATTCAGTGTAGCGTATAATTCTAACGTCTCGTGTGTTTCACATTTTGCACTAATCGCTGCTCTTGTGTTGCTTAACAAATTGTTTACATACATCCGTCTTGGCTTGACACAGAACAGGCTGCATTTTTGTCGATCAACAGGCAGCAGCGTTTGTGACCGGGCTACAAATCCCATTTGCAGATCGAGCAATACGAGTCTGATTTGGTGCCGATCGTCCGATTCTGACACTTCATTGTTTTTTTGTTTTTTTTTTGACAGGCATTAAGCCATTCCAGTGCGACCGCTGTGGGAAAAAGTTCACAAGAGCCTACTCGCTTAAGATGCACCGTCTAAAGCACGAAGGTAAACGCTGTTTCCGGTGCCAGATCTGTAGCGCCACATTCACTTCCTTCGGTGAATATAAGCACCACATGAGGGTGTCTCGCCACATCATCCGCAAGCCTCGGATTTATGAGTGCAAAACGTGTGGCGCCATGTTTACCAACTCCGGCAATTTAATCGTACACCTGAGGAGTCTGAACCATGAAGCATCAGAGCTAGCAAACTACTTCCAGACCAGGTGAGGAGGGGCTGAACACAAAAAAAAAATCGAAAATGGTGGAACATCAATGGAGGCGTAGCTAGTCTCGAGAGTTTGGCATGGCAATGACTTAGGTGCGATTGTGTATACAGGATTAGTGCATGTGTTACTCCAATTCATGAATGTCTTTCACTCTTCATTCAGAGGGTCAGTCTAGAACTTTTACGGGTCATGTTGAATACATCGTAACAGCACATGTCATGGAAAAGTGTATTCGAGTTTTAGGACTAAATAACAACATGATAACGGAATTAAAAACGTTTACCAGCAAATATCAGCTCAAAACAAAGTACATTTAACACAGAGATCCAACATTGCTGCATCGATGCATAGAAAACAAAGAATTACGTCTATATATATAAACATGTGTCCAATGAAACCTCGATTTCACTTCCATTTCATTTCCATTTCCCACTAAACTAAAGTACCAAGGCCAATAGTTCATTGATTGCCCACTAGCTGGCGCAGTTCTGTTTTCATTAGTAATACGCTGGGTTCAGTTCTGCTTCTGAAAGACTAAGTGAACGTGGAATGTCGTTTTATATGAAAAGTAAAATTTCTCTTTAAGTCCGACTTTTTTTTTCCATCTAGCTTCTGTTGTGAAGGGTCGCCATAGCGGGTCGTGGTCCGCCAACCCTAATTATCCAGGCTTTGAGCCAGTGTTTCAATACTCTGGTTTGTGCATTTTAGTGGCTACCGATAGGACAAAATGTCCCCGTTTATTCCGACCAGATGTTTTTGGACTGTAAGAGGAAATCTGAGCAGACACTGAAAGAACATGACCTTCACACATGTGTTTGCATTGTTTATTCGAATATTATCACATCAAAAACACAAGAAATCACATTTTGTGGACCACGTTTCTTCCCTTTAGTGCATTAAATCGAGGTTTCACTGAACGTTTATTATTCTTTGCATGTTTTTGACTGTATTTTTGTACCTTTACAATCCCCGTTGCGTTTGGAACTATATAAAGTTGATCATATTTCACAGTTGATATGTAAATCTATTGCTCACTGTTTCATACCATCATGTAGTGTGTTTTATTTGTCCTCTCATGTCTTTCCTGTACACTCATAACACTGAGAACTCCGAGAGAGACGTAATATCGGTCCTGCACGCTAAAGGTGGATACAATCAAATAACTATAAGCTGTAGTTACACTTTGTAATTGTTTATAAAAGAAAAGACTTTATTAGGACAATGTTGATGTTCTGGGGGGGGAGTTCGGAGTAAGCAGGGGAATCGTACCTCCTTTGAAGGACTTGAACTGACCACTGAGGAATTTATCGTGTAATTCGTTACCAGACTTGGTTACATTAAATAGTGACAGGAAAAGCTCTCACATTTAGAACTGGTTTTAAAATAAACGTTTTATTATGAGCTTGGATATGATCGGAACTTTTCTCTCCTAAAGCTGGAGGCTTATTTAAACACATCTGAACAGATTGTGATTTGTGTGTGTGTGTGTGTGTGTGTGTGTGTGTGTGTGTGTGTGTGTGTGTTTTGTGTATAATCAAGAAGACAGCTTGCAGTTTATCGTTCTACTAAAAATAAGGACTTGAACAAGGATCCATCTTAGATGCTTCAAATGATTTTATTTGCATTAAACGTGTTTCCACATTGTGTTTCAGACCTTAACGGGAACAAGAACTTGTTTTTTTATATGTTTGAAAGGCCTTTAAACTTGAAAAAGAAATAATGCTCGAGTTGAACAGACCTGCAAGAGTGAGGCAATTATTTAGCTTGTTTTTAAAACCCAAGCCAAGTAGTACAGAAAGCAAATGAACGATCGTCTCCTGTCGTGGGTGTTAAAGAAGTTAAAACACGACGCTAACCAACGAATAAACAAGTAAACACTTCCTGAATAAATAAAAATTTCGGAAGGATCAGGATGTTGTTGGAAAAATCTCAAGTACATTTACGTCAGTGCTCGATTTGAGTGATGTTTATTTTTTATTTTTTTTATAAGGGATTCTCCCGGTCATAACGTCACTTGTGCCAGGCACCAATCACGCGTGATGTGTAAAGCAAAGCACCAATCACGCGTGATGTGTAAGGCAAAGCACCAATCACACGTGATGTGTAAAGCAAAGCACCAATCACGCGTGATGTGTAAAGCAAAGCACCAATCACGCGTGATGTGTAAAGCAAAGCACCAATCACGCGTGATGTGTAAGGCAAAGCACCAATCACGCGTGATGTGTAAGGCAAAGCACCAATCACGCGTGATGTGTATTACAAAGCACCAATCACGCGTGATGTGTATTACAAAGCACCAATCACGCGTGATGTGTAAGGCAAAGCACCAATCACACGTGATGTTTAAGGCAAAGCACTAATCACGCGTGATGTGTAAGGCAAAGCACCAATCACGCGTGATGTGTGGCGTATGTAACGGCATTCCGTCCAGCCATGAAGCTCTTGAATAACAGTCGACCTTACAGTCGCCTCTCATATCGTTGTCCCAGCCTCCATTTGCTTTTTTTAATAACACAAGTTTGTGTTTGTTTTCGATGAGCCGCTAAATAACGATTTGAGCAAATGCTCATGGTCGTATATCTTTGTAAACACGATGGTTTCATAAATATCGCCATGGTTGCAACAAAGCTTGACGAAAGCACTAGGTGGTCTTTATATAACACAGCTGAAGCAAATTAAACGTGTCTTTTATTGACTTTCCTATGATTTAATCCGTAAGCCGTGGAGCCAATTTTAAGGTAATAAAGTCTAGCATTAGGTTTTAGGATCACAGTGTAGTTGATTAAGGTCCTACATGACGAGAACGGCGGTAGATTTGCTGTAGTTCTAAATATTAATAAGTTTAACCCTCCACGCTCTTCTCCTCCAGTGAGTTCCTCCTCCCAGACTACCTGAGCCACATGCAGGAGGAAGAGGAAGAGAACCTGGCTCACTTTGAGATGACCGAGCAATCGTTCGACATCGCCGCCGCCGCCTCCTCCTCGTCCTCTTCCTCAGTACAAACACCGGTCATCTCCCAGGTCTCTTCCACTATGAACTACGACGCCCGACCCTCTGCCCCTGCCATCCAGAATCCAGCAGACTCCAGACTCGCTCACGGAGAAGAGGAGGGTACAGCGGCGGAGCAAACCAAAAACGGCATCCCTGTCGCCTCGGTCTCGGAAGCGGAGGATGAGGACGATCAGCGGGTGGAGGACGGCGACGGACAACAGCCTAAACAAGCACTTGTGTCAATTACAATCGAGTGAAAGACATTCCAATTCATTTCATTTGGTGGTCTTTATATGACGTGGCCTGAGACGATGCAACACTGGACTCCTGTGCGTAATGCAAATCCGATCACTTCTTATTGCTGAATTTTTTGGGAGCTTCTGCGTCGTCGTGAACGGTTCTTTATGGAAATGTGAATGTTTTTGTTCGTTTTCCGTTGCTTTGGATGTGTGATGTTCGGAGAAAAAAAAAACGATCCCGAAGTTTGTTAAATGTTAAGATATTTACACAATATTCATTTTACACTATTCAATCTGAATTTGTATTCATGCTTGATTTTATTTAGTATTATCTTATGCCGTTGCACATCTGTGAACCCTTTTGGAATTACTTTTGGGATCGCTGGAGTAATTACCAATAAAATCTTGTCTGCTCTTTATCTGGTAGAATAATAGACAAACACATTGTCTAAATCAACGATGCACAAACTATATTAACTTTATTTATTAATATTAATCCATTGTTAAGTGATTTGGGATTATTGTTTAGCGCTGTTGCCTCACGGTATGTTGGTCCTGGATTTCCATCCCCGGGCAGAGCAGTTAGGTTTATTGAAAACTCTTAATTGCCCTAAATTGTGCATAAACCAGTGCTTTGTAGGTCCCAAGCCTGGATACATAGGTGGCGAAATATATTTGGTGTCAAATCATGCCATGAAATACTAGTGCGGATCTACAATCAAGCAGCTGAAAGTTGTGTACAAACAGGGCCGTGCTCATTTCATCGGTTTTTCATTTTCATTATAAGTTCGATCAGCTGCAGCTTTTTTTCTACTGCAAATAGTTTTCGATAAAACGTTATTTTCAGCCGATATTCTGGTTAATGCTTCAACTTTCGGAGGAAAATCATAACAGGACAAACTGTTTTCTCATGGTGTACACACATTTTTCTCATTTTCTCATGACTTACTCATTTTTTTTTAATGCTTTTCTAGTCTTTTCCAGACTCGTGGATCAGATTTAGCTCGTCCGTTTACACTAAAATTTGATTTTAACTGGGAAAAGCAGATGCGATGTCTGTCTTTTGAAGAACCCGGGCACTTCCACGACTCTTTAATGGTATTTTGTGTCGTTTAGGCAACGTGTGTTTGTCTATTCTGCTGTTATTAAAGACCATACAACAGTTTATGGGTAATATAAAAAGTTTCATACGTGTTTTCATGCAGCCGTGTGTTAAATCCCTCTGTGAGGCCGTTTGTATGAGTAAAAGCTGTGAGATGATCAAACCCGAGCCTTATTCGGTCTGACTGAATCGTACCGGATTTGTGTGAGATTGCTGTTCTTTAGAGGTAATCGTTTAGCCTCGATTATTTCAAGTGATTTGTTCGGTCTAATAAATCATAGCGCCTTAAGTCGAGCACAAAGCTCGTGTGGTCCACGACCAAACCAAGAACTGGTACTTCCATGTGACGTGTGTTGATACGTGGCGGCGTACAGAAACATACGATCGCGACCATCGTGAACGATGCCTGGTTAGGACGAACCCTGGTTTAAAACTGTCAAACTTTTTGATTTGTATTTTGGAATTATTAATTTGAATCCTTATTTCTCTGGTTGGATAAATTATAGTGATCCAAAGTCACAGGATTCTAGATTCCTAACTCTGTATGGAGTTTATGATGATCTTTATAATCCGTGACATATTTAAAGGTACTAAAACGGTGACTCAAATGTAAAATATAAGATGTAATAAGTTCCACTTTCCTGTTTCTCAAACGTTTACTGTTTGCGGTTCCTTTTACGGCACACGAAACGTCTCTACTGAAATGTTTAACTGAAAGCTGCTCCATTTCAGTTCCAATATTGTTTTGTTTGTATCGTGCAATATCTCGATTCCCATTTCAGAAGACGGACGAAGAATGTGAGTTTTATTATTGCCAATAAACAGTCGAATGTAGATACGTGGTTTTAAAGATATGAGCATTGTTCCAGGATGAAACTCATTTACGACACCAATTCTGTTATATATTGATTCCTCTGATATGTACTGATGTGATTTAAAGATATTATTTTACTGTGTAAATTATTGGAAAACGAACCTAACAGGATTGTTTAGTTCTCGATCTACCAAGTTGTTTATAGGATATGTTATAAGATGGCTTTGGGCCCCTTTCTCTAATACATGTTTGATTACGATCGTTACAGAAAACTTGGAACGATGCTTTTGAGTAAAACGTTTGTTTAGTTGTAAGATTTTGACGTGACACATTTTCTAACACGTTACATCCGATTGCGTTTTCTTTTCTGTGAGACCTGCATGTTATCCCGGTATAAAAGAAATGAACAAATTCAATATAGCATGGGTTGTTTTTTTTATGTTGGGTGTCGTTACAGATCTGTGTAAAACTCTGGTTTAAATGTACAATATACGGTGTGCTCTCTGTGTCTGACATGTTGCTAAAGAACGAAACTTCGGTGTTTTGATGTCATAATGCGCTTTCTGATCCTGTATTACTATTAGTCACCTTTACGTGGAATTTTGTACATTTCTTAAACTTGAGTGTGAATTGTTGAATTCGAACCTTGTAGTGTCTGCTCTTGTGAGTGTCCTTATAGTATTTACTCAGATCGTTTTTTAATTACGTCTAGTTTTATTCGTATATTGTGCCTTTGAATATTGAATATGTGGTATAAAAAGACGTTGATATGAATTCATACCATTTTGTAGACAGAATGCTGGTAGACTTCTAACGTAGCTAGTAACCGAAGCTATTTTTAAAGTGCTACACCGTGGGTTTAATATGTGTGCTTGTTTTTATTTTGATAATGACAAATGTATCTTTATTGTTTTGTATCTTCTTGGTGGTCCTTATTATGCCGATGCAGATTTGCTGAATGATGTTTTGTAAAGAGGATGAAATTAAATGGTTATAATCTTAAAGAAATTCGGGTGGGTGCATGTGTTGTTGTATAGAAGAGGGCCAAGAACGCATCCTTGAGGGACGCCTCACTTTTTAAATCCAATTTTTTGGCTTAGTGCTTCGGCACTGTCGCCTCAAATCGAGAAGTCCCGGGTCGACCCGGGGGGTTTGCATGTTCTCCTTGTGTTCCTGTGGGTTTACACCGGTTTACTCACCTCCCACTGTCGAAAACATGCACATAAGGCAAATTGAAAAGACCAAATTTTCTCAAAATTTGTATTGTTTAGAAACTTGTATTATAGATACGACCCGGGGTTTTTAAAACATGACATTACAATGCTCAATAAATAAATATCCTTCTTTAGTCATCACCTGTTCCCATGTAGTTTGCACTTATTGATGCATAACAGCATCAGCGAAGTGAAACTGTTGTTTCCTGGTTGAGACTTGAATCTGAATATATCTCTCTCTATTTTACCCTTCAGTCAAATTCGACCCTGGGTTACTCTGTGGACCGTTACCGATCCCCAGAGTATCGGCAATTACATTTTACGGGGTAGGTTGCCAGGTCTTTCCCCAACCCTGTATCTCTACAGGGATCTTGTGTGAGAC
>JAOTRQ010000019.1:896564-916448 GCA_028565875.1 Hoplisoma paleatum | reverse complement strand
AATGTTTCTCTTCGCATATCCCAACTTGTCTGGAAGTTGGGGGTCAGAGTGCAGGGTCAGCCAACGTACGGCGCCCCCTGGAGCAGACCGGATTAAAGGTCTTGCTCAAGGACCCAGCAGTGGCCGTGTAGCAGAGCCTGGATTTGAACCCCCAACCTTTGAGTCCACAGCCCAACGCTCCACCCACTAGGCTACACTGTGTAGACTCACATACGTGCCAAACGTTTGTATTTAAAGCTGGTTTGTGACCTTAGTGCTTAAAGATTCAATATGGACTCTCCCAAGAAATCGATGTATTGAGAAAGAAATGGAATCCTGTGCATTTGGCACCAGCAGTAGCTCAGTAATCTTCCAAATCATCTTATATCGTCGCCTATATTTGAAGGTGTCATGGTCGTGTCCTTAAAAGACAAGTGAGTAGAGTTTCTGTCCCCTCTGTGTGTCGAGGTCCATCTCGTACACTATTACAGTACGTACAGTAGACTCACTGTAAATCTCCCACTATGAACCCGCTGTACCTTCTACCCACTTTTGTCCGATCTCATCTCCCGGCCTGATCAGAGAACAGCACGTCGTCGGAATTCAGGTCGACCGCGTTATCACCACCGATGTGATTTTCTCTTGTATTTAAGAGGGTTGAGCTCTGGGTAAATGAGGCCTTTGAGTGCGCTCTGCTTGTTTCCCTAGACAGAGTGGCACTTTGTATACGGATGGTGCGGTATTCCCATGGTGTGGTTGGTAGCCGCGCGCACCAACCTACCCACGCTCGGCTTGCACTAAGTGAGGACACTTTTCTTGGCAAGCTCGTTGATGGGCAGTAATGGTATTGTGGTGAGGTGTAGTAACAGGGTTCTCAAGTGCTAATAGGAATACTAATAGCTGGTTTTATTTGTCCTTACACGTCCTTTACCTGCTTATTTTAATCCACTCAGTATAAACGTCCCAGACGAGACACCATGAGATCATTCCTTTACAATATTTGATGATATTAAATGTATTATAAGAACATAAGTGCTGCACTTATGATGTCACACTATTTGTGAATGAAACCCACATAAACAGTGATACAGATCAGATAGACAGTTAGATAGTAGTAGGTAGACAGACAGAAAGAACTATACACACAAAACTATAAATATAAGACACACTGACGATCATAATGATGCTGGACTGGACTGTCTGTCATTTTATTTAAATTTTTTTTATTTACTTTAAAATCAAGAACTAGTATCCATAGATATGGTACCTACAGACCACAAGGGTGGATGAATGAACCTTCACCCTTGAACAGTATGAAATAAATGAATGAAACTCTGTATTAACTGCACCTGTATTGTATAAGACACGATTTCATTCCTCTGTTCCTGAAGGTTCCACACACTCGTGGCACGTTACGGTCGCCTGGAGCCTCTAGCTGAGGTGGATCTGCGCCCGCTGAGCTGCGTCCAAGTGGAGATACGTTTCGGCAACCACACCGAACATCTGGATCTCCGGCTGGACCAGACCGTGGCCGACCTGAAGAAAGAGCTCAGGTCCATCATCCAGCTGCCAGCCAACAAGATGCGCGTCTACTACATCGACCGGCAGATGGGTTACGCCCTGGCACCTCAGGAGCTGAAATATGGAGGACGAGCCCTCCATTCCTACAGCATACGGGACGGAGACGAGATCCTGGTGGTGCCCAAGACTCCGTGAAACGAGAGAACTCTTGAGATCTGAACTTTTTAACTGGTCATGTGTTCCATAGAAAGAAGAGCATTGAAAGACGCCTGGAGGACCAAATGTTGGTCATCGTTTCTACTCAATGTGTCCTGTAAAGTGCATCTGGTGCATTTTTGAAGATGTATTAGCTCACATTTTAATCGTTGCTTGTGTTCCAGACGTACGTGATGACGAATGCTTCTCAGGATCACGTGTGTTTGTTCATCTTTTTAATATTTACTGATGATACTCTGGGTTTAATTGGTTTTTTTTTAAGCGTTTGGTCTGCATGAACATATAGTCACACATAAAATGTGTCAATGCTTGGTACGGTTGGTACAACCAACTAGCACACTAGCACTGAGATCACCAGAAACGTTAGCTTCAGTATCGCTCAGTCGCACAGTCGGGATGGCTTTCTGTCTGCTTGTATTACAAAAGGGTCACGCACCACCCTGCAACCCTGATGGGTTCGTGTGTCGCTTCACATGCCCCTCACTTCCTCATGCTTAGCTTTATTTATCGAGGCCACTTACTGATCGCAGTGGGCTGTGAGACTCCTGTCTCACATCACATGAGAATCTGGTCATTTGATAGCCGTTTGACTGATATTCAATCAGCCTTTACCTTCTCTCTGCTGGGATGACTGGGTGTTGTTGGGGTCGATTCGATATGCCTGGTAATTGTTTTTGATCGTTAGAAGAATCTGTAGAGAAACGATCGTGTTTCCGTTGAGCATCTACATTCGATGTAGATGTTTTCATTATGGCATTTGCCCCCATCTATGCCGTTTATTTGTCCTGTATGACTTATATCATATCTCATCCATCCCGCTCTCCTGAACAGTCATGAACAGTATCACAGTCAGAGTTTTAATTCATTATAACGTTGCCAAACAGAGTTGGGTCTTGGGTGTAGACCCAATGACACGGACCAAACCGAACCAAAAAATATTTATAGTCCAGCCGGTGTGCGCAGGGTTCTGACACCACGACCGGTTGCACGCGTTCATTTTATTTGGTAATGTTTATTTTAATTGAGGCGGCATGGTGGTGGTTGCTAAGCGGGTGATGCTGTTGCTTCACAACAGTCCTGCATGCAGTTTGCTTTCTTTATGTCTGTGTGGGTTTCCTAAGACAGTTCAAAAACATTGAGGTGAATTAGAGATACTAAACTGTCCAGGTTTGGGTTTGATATTTCTCATTAACTGATGGATCTTGAATTAAACATCATGATTAGTGGAAGCGTCCACATACTTTTGATCATGTGTATGTTTTGCAGATTTCGGGCTCAGTGTTGCATGTTCATGTGTTTTGTATCTAATGTTTGAGCTGGATGTATAAAAGCTGTGATCGATTCATACAAACTTGAATCGGCTGTTTGGTCCAATTTATTTCTGGACTAAGTGAAATTTCTTTCTTGACACAGTAAAGATGAAATGATGATGAAAACAACCAGATTAATGTCGTCATCTGCTTGGCATGCCTGAGGGATCTCACATTGCAAAGCAAGATATGGAAATTAAAGTGAAATCTACTATTTTTACAGCTACAGGAATTTAAAGTACCATCATTGTGACGTACACAGAACAAAAACAGTTCTTGCCAAACGCCCTGTTGTGGTAAAATGTTTATTGTATACATATGACCGCATGAGTTGCATAAGTCTCTCTTGGATTTTATGTTCTTATTGTTTTTCATTTCTTAAAAAAATCGATGTATAATCATTTTGAAGTTGCATTTTTGCCATATTAGAGAGTCCACGGCTAGTTAGCATTTGCTAATCACGTCGATTGCTAATTGCAATGATGACAATTATGTTCACGATGATGTTTTCCAGCCATAAACAGATTCATGGTTTATTAACTCTTTGTTGGGCCCGCTGTGTCTACACAGATGTAACATAAGACTGTTTTATGTAAGATTTTATATCATGTGTACAAAGACGAAGAAAACGTGTCATATCATTGAGCTCAACATTGTCAAGCTTTGTCCAGTTTCCACTGCCAAGTTAAACATTTTAAACTTTGTTAACGGAGAATTTACAATAGTTTGTGTGTTTTGCTTTATCACGACTACAAAATAAAAAATAAGCTTTTCGTAGATTGACGTCTGATTTATTTTGTGTGATGTAGCATTTAGCTTACATTTAGCATTAAGCTTACATGTAGCAATATTATTATTATGATGTCTCATAAACAATCTGTTAAATAAGCAGATCCAGTGATGTTCAGGAGAAACATAAACACAACAGAACGTGTCGGGTTCTGAACTTATTTATTTACTACACAACACGATCCTGATCATTTAGTGAAAATCTCGTTTATTTTCCTATTGAAATTAAATATTAATATATTAATAAATTTGGTCATAAATATTAGAACGAATGCAAGGGTGCATTTATAACATATTAATAACAATTCCATGGAATGTGCAGTCGTTGTGTGTGTGTAGTCCTGTATTCTCATCTCTGTATTAGTTTCTAGAATAGTTGTAAAGATCTTTGTTGTCTGATCCTCTCTCGCTTTCCGGCATTCTGATGTACGAGTAATCGGCTTTAATTGGTGTCACCGGGTCGTGCGTTAAAGCCGGGACACCTTCCGTTCAGCACGTGTTAAGTCTGGCAAGTCTGGCAAGTCTTGGAGACCAACGCTGCACATTAGATTAATCCGGGATTAAAAACCTTCACCTTTCCACCAAGATTTCCTCTTAAACTGTGCAAGCTTTCCTAAATCAGTGCACTGTCGACCTGGCAAAACCAAATACCACGCTGATTTAGAGCCATATCAAGTGTTGCAGTCAGACAAGGGGTGACCAGGCCATGAAAGCAAGGGCTGACCACAATGGTAAGGTCACCGTGGGTGGTGGATTTGGGAGTTGCTTTGGGATTTCATGTGTTTGCCCTGTAGCAAAAGTGAATGTGTTTTGGCTGAGCTGCTGGTAGCCTGATCCACCCTGAGCACCACAACGATGGTTAAGGAGAAGAAGTCCTTCTGAAGGAGACTCTTTGTGTGGCCAGGAGAGGGAGTCGTTTGGAGGGGGGGGTTGTAGGTTACTTAAAACGGGATAGAAGTACAGAGATGTAACAAGAATGCAATCGATGGATGGGATGAAGAGATCGAAGAACATGCATGCATGATATGAGGCACTGATGGAGAGCAAGGAAATAAATATCATTTGTTATAGTACTTAAGTTATATTTTTGTTTATCTGTACTATACTGGAGTATTTTTATTTTTAGCTATTTTTACTAAATTTCAGAGTCAATTATTTTATTTTCATCACTACATGATGAAACTCTGTCGCTACTTTTCTCTCACATGTTCAGTAAAATAAATAAACATTTAAAAACTAAAAGAATATCATTCTTACATTCATGTCACAGTTCGCACTTTATCAAACGCATCTCGGGTTCGACATCATGATTCGGTCGATGCAGCAGCCTGGCAACAGCGGTTGTGATGTCATAAAAACCCCAAAAACTTAACACTGAAAAACTTAACCCCCTGGTCCTATTGAAGAGACTGAAATATTACTGAACTGAGGGAAATAGTAGCTGAGGGGGTAAGAGATTAAACTTCTGATCAGTAGGTCCTGAGTTCGAATCCCACCGCTGTAACTGCTGGTCCCTTGAGTCTCTATATATTCGTTTATCGTCCGTTTTTCGCAGTTCCGGACATTAATGTTTGGAGCAGAGTTTTCCGTCCGGATGCCCTTCCTGATGACAACCACCAGTAAGTGGTGGGATCTTGTGAGACTACTGGACAATTTCACATTTCAGATCGACCTAGTGCATGTTTTTGGCCTGTGGGAAGAAACCGGAGTACCTGGAGGAAACCCACACTGACACGGGGAGAACATGCAAACTCCACACAGAACGTCCCCAACTGCTGGACCCTTGAGTAAGACCCTTATATTTCAGTTACTCCATTGTATAAAATGATAGATAAATGTAAGTGACTTTGGAAAAAAGCTTCTGTATAAATGTCATAAATGTAAAAGTTACTTAAATCTATAAAAGATAATTAATCAAGAGTCTTGTTAAAAATTTAAAATAAAATGTTAAAATCGTAATAAATCATGATACTTTTACTTTTGATACTTAACTACATTTTACTGTCTGTAGTACTCGACTACATGTCCTATGTACTTCGTCCACCACTGGGACGAGGATTGTTTAGGGGGATTTCTTTCCAGGTAACCTACATGTACCTACCTGTACACCTTTCATCCCTTTCACATGTAAGTGGTCTTGTATTTGGCCTCCACGGCCTTCATTGTACCCATTGACATTATATCAAGCCAACCTGGATGATATTGATCTTCCAAGCTTAGCCGGCAAGACCTACATGGATCAGTTGACTTGCTGCCCCCCCCTCCCTTTCCCAAACAGACCTACCGGAGCTCATCCCTAATTACGTCACCGTGCATTTTTTGTGTGTTTCAGACAACACAAAGCCGTATCGTTTCAGCTGACCTATCGCATTAGCTGATGTCCCGGAATGGGAATCGAGAGAACGAGAGACGCCGCGGAGCGATACGTCTTATCGACGAAGTCATTACATCATAAGGAAGACAAGATAGTAATAGGATCAGGAATCTGAATCTTGCTCTCTTGTACCCTCGCTTTTTCTCAGAACCCGGGTTTAACTTTGCAGGGACTCTAGGGCGCTCTTTATCATCTCCTGAGTTCCCTCGCATGAAATGGTCAGCAGGACTGAGGGCATTTACACAACAAGGCAGCGAGGTGTAAACGGATCCTCCGGCGGGAATCTCAAATTTGGTCGTAGCGAATCCAAGTTTGGCCTTCTGTCCAGAAGATTTTCACACGTCCAGCCCCCCCTTTTAGTCTCTGATTACGGTCCACTGTCCCTCTCTAAACAAAGCTGCTTCTGACTCTCATCTCCCTCCTCATCTACTTCCCAGACCCTATCGGTACGGATTCACCAGCTATTTCCCCGCCTTTCGGGTTCTATCTCGGTACAAGATCTATGGAAATCAGCTCCCTTGATGACTGACCTGGCCTTATGTGTGCCATTGCAAATTGGGCGAACAAGAGGAGAGTTTGGGAGGGAGGGCACACACTCACATGGACTCACAAACATTCATTGATTTACGATCAATATTTGCTTGTTAAGAGCAGCTGGAATAAATGGGACGTAATATATATACAAAAGCATTTTAATCAACACTCATCGGATGTATTAATGCCCACAACCATCCATGACCAACTCGTACCAACCCATCTTCACTCCTCCTCTTTACTTTTGAGAGTGCTTTCCCTCCCTCTTCTGAAAATCCTTTCTACATCTCCACCCTCCTCTATCTGCCCCCCCCCCTCGTTCCTTACTCCCCAAAAAACAATCTCAGATTAAGACTATCACCGGTGCACAAGGTGCCTCTGCAGCATCTTCTCCAGCGCAGCATTAACACCAACACCAGTCTTACCCTAAGATCACAGTCACTCCAGGCTCGGATCAGCATCCGTTTACTAGTCCTGTTCCGTTCTTGCTAATCCTGTAAAGTCGGACTTGCAGTGTTCTCTTCCATCAGGGTGATTCAGGAAGGATTTCTAGGGTCCCCTCCCCTTCCCTTTCCCCCGTCCCAGAACAGATCTGGTCGCAGAAGCTGGAGCTGTGTGGATGATACCCAGTCGGATGGGACTGAACGCTTGATGTTCCAGGTGATGTGCTGAGTTTCTGTCCTCTGAAGGCAGGTGAGTGGATTCTTACGTTTACCCCGTCGCTCCGCTACGAGACGTGTGAGCGTGAGAATGCTAAACCTGTGACAAGACTTCTGATATGAGATGCTCAGGTTCTCACTGCCTTTTTCACTCGGATGTTTGGCGTCGCGTTAGTGGTGTGAATGTGTTAACGGGCAGTTTGATCAGCCAATGAGTAGTCCAGTGATTTAGATAGCATCTATCCTCATCTGAACATTTTGACAAAGATCAGTTTCTCATGACCCCTGTCCTACCCATGGGTGGGTAGAACCGACGGATGTACCCCATCCCTTTGGCATGGCTCGTCTGGTACATTTGGATTTCAACCCCGCTCTCGTTCAGACTATATTCTGTATCTTCGTAGAGAACTTGAACATTCAGTCCAAAAAAAAACACTTTTGTGGAAGACTAGGTTTCAGTTATTTCAGAAGGTGGGGATGTAAGTTTAGTCAGGTGGATGCATTAAAAGTGACCGGTTTATTTGTTAAAAACAATGCTAATCGTCGAATAAAATAAATAAATGTATGTGTAAAAAAATACATGTACAGAAAGTATTACATTATTCATGGATGCTGTGCAATGGTCTCCTCAATCAAAAAAGTAATTTTCTGTGCACATCTAAATAAAACTATTCGACTGCACACAATTAAAACTACACAATCCATCCCCATGGAATTATAATTATATGTACAGATATACAACTGTCATGGAATATTGTACATCTAATATTACACACATCAAACTTACTTTGTATAGAGTCTAATAGTTTGTATATATTTATTGTTACTGTACATTGTTGAATTGCAGGTTGTACATTTGTTTGTCTACCCGGATTGTACTAGAGAGGAACCATCAGCCGGAACCAAATTCCTTGTGTGTATTGACACACTTGACCATTAAATCCCGGTATCTAAAGCGCTCACGTCGCCCTCGCTAAGCCAAACATGGCATGCTACGATGACACATCGGCATAGCTCATGCAAAAAGTTTGACTCCCAAATTGCCGTCTCACTGGCAAAGAACAAGTCAGGAATGGCTCGAGCATCAGGCACTCACACAGTCGTACTGGTAAATGTGATCCCTGCACATTGTTCCCTATCATATAATGGGACCTTTTCAGCTATGGGCTAACAGACCCACTATGGTGGGGTTAAGAAAAGGAGGCGAGCCCCATGGGATGCTTGGGAGACTTGCTCTTAAAACCATGGAAGATTACAGTGTTCTTGGTCTTATTTGCCTTGTTAATGTGCTTTTATCAGCGCTCGGTGGCTCGATTGTCGTGCTGAAACAGCCATTCAGGAACATGTCCACCATCGATGCTGATAAATCGAACCATCTAACATTTAAACCATAAAGATTTGGAACACAATCGTCACACTTCTGATTTATATCTGTGTGCTTTAGGTCTTTAGGATGGTCAAAACAAGCACTTTAGTGTCGCTGTTCCAGCTTTTCTGCACTCTCGCTTCTGGAGAAGGTGAGCTGTCTCACTTGTTCCTTATTAGCACTGGGTTAGTTGGTTAGTCTTTTGAATCATATCTGGTAAATTACTTACTACTTACCTAATGAGATTTCAAGAAAATGAATGCAAAGATTGGCTAATAATTACGCCACAATTAGCACAGTCATGCATTTCAAGATGTATGTTTTGGTAATGCAATGCTTCCTGGCATGGAGGGAGCACAGGCTACAGCGGAGTATTGCAACGCCTCTGGCATAGATGAACATGGAGGACAGACCAAGAGACAAAGAAGAAGAGAGAGAAATCGACAGAGACAAAATGAGATTGAAAAGAGACAGACTGTGTGGTAACTACATGGCAAGTTATCTTATAAGGGTCAGCCATGTTAGCCCAGATAAATAAGAAGGTCGCATCAGGAAAAACACAAATCAGTGACTTCCAACTTTATGAGTATTTAATTGTAGTAATTGAATCTTCACTGTTCATTTTCAGCCATCTCTCAGGATTCCCTTTACCCATTTGGACCAGCCCACAGGGACTTAGAAACCCCCAAGATGGATGATGGCAGTTCATCAGAGATTTCTTTACAAACGTCATTTATCTTCTTCAATGTACCCTATCGCTCCCTATATGTAGGTAAAACAAGGTGTAAATATGTATTTTATTACTATATGTCTTGCTTCTCATTCCCATTCTAGGGACAGTGTAGCCTAGTGGGTAGAGCGTTGGGCTGGGAACCCAAAGGTTGGGGGTTCAAATCCAGGCTCTGCTACACTCCGCTACACTGCTGGGTCCTTGAGCACGACCCTTAACCCTGTCTGCTCATTGTAAGTCGCTTTGGATAAAAGCGTCGGCTAAATGCAATGTTTATGTCAGAACTGCCAAAATATAAGTAAACAACAAACTCACCATCGTCTGTTTTGTTAAGATCTAATATTTACTAAACATTTTAGACTTAAAAGTGGAGTTGCCAAATTTATGGATTAATTGACATTTTTCTCTAAATTGTCATTGTTGTAGATTTTAGCTGATCGGCTCCAGCATATGCAGAAAGTAAATACCTTAACTTAAAGTGTACACATTATTGTATTCATGACTAGTGCTCCCTTTTGTGATTGGCATTGCTAGTTTTTGCCTGAAGGGCCTGACAGCATGCCACAGCAGAACAGTGTAACACGGAAGTGCAAAACTAACTTTGTATACCATGCAAGGTGTTCTTATATGTATCAAATCATTTCCACTTTGTTTTTATTTGTTTGGTTTAGAGCAGGCCATCTATAACCGCCCTCGGCCAGTGGACCGCTCTCGAGTGAAAGAGAGCACCGACAGCCTGGAAGCATATCAGCTAGCACAAAGACTACAGTCCATGGTGATGATTATTACTCTTTATTGGCTTGATTTTTAGCTAGTTTCTGTTACACTCACACACATTTTAATAACATGCAAATGACACTGTTAACTGTTTCCATCTGACTGTCCAAAATCTGTTTCTTAGCGTACAAGAAAGAGGCGGGTTCGGGATTCCTGTGGAAACTGGCGCGATGCCAGAGATCTGGAGGGTCAGACTTTTGAGGTGGTGCAGCTACATTTACACTGACCGTTATTACATTGCATACATATTTTTTACAGATTAGAGCCATAAGATGCCAAGAGGCATCTAAATTAAAACTCAAAATATCATCGATAAAACTGCAATGTAATGTAACAATGGATGACTTTATGTGGCAAGTCTTTGGACTAATATCTAGAAGTACCAACAAACATCAGACAGTGTTGACAGGCCCAATTAAAGACACTGTAATGTTTGTTTCTAAAATCCTGCTAAATTTACATTTTTGTGAATTATTTATAGGTTATAGAGCAAAAGCAAATCTTCCAGATTTTTTAACTAAATAAAGGCTGTTCTAGTACCAATAGAATAGTGACCAAAACTATTTTAATTATGTTCATTTCATATTTTTCATTATAGTGTTTTGAAAACCCATGTGCGAACAATTATGTTGATTATTTTTTGTACAATGTGCTTATAAATGCACATAATCTAAAGGAAATAATAAACTAACATTTCATAATCAAACAGTTGATTAAAAATGAAAGGATGAATATATTAAATTGAGTATTTTATTGAAAATTAATTCGAGTAATCGGATAAAACACAGGCAAGAATATTTGACGAACTCGCCTAGTTCCACATTAAAAGTATGCGATTATTTTTCAGCAAGGATTCGTTTGAACCCTAAATAATACTAATAATATATAAAACCATGTCTGTTCTCTACTAATCAGCATTTAAGTGCAGAAGAGCTTGCTATTAGGAGGGAGGAATTGAGGAAGAGGCAACCAAAACCCAGTAAAATTCCTAAACGAGGGTAAGTGGAGTGGCATGATTGGTTTACATAGACTCTAGTAGTAGGTGCAGTACTGCTTATAGTTGGAGAAATAAACCCCACTTAAATATGTTTGTTTCTTCTACTACAGATCTTTCGATCCCTTTCAGCTTATTCAGTGCAAGAACTTTGGAGAGGAGAGACCAGTAAGTATAATAATTACCCCCTAATCCAGGGGTGGATATAATAGTCTACATATACCAATTGCCCCAATGTGTGTTCTTTTCTTTCTCTTTAGGAACCATTCTCTGTGCTTATCGATTCTGAAGCCCTGCTTGTCATGGATGTGGTATGTTACCAGTTAAAGTTGCTGTTGGTTCTGTTATGTGTGATTATAGTTTGCCATGTGCAAAGTCATTTAAAAGGCTGTTCAAAACATTTGAACACTTATATGGCTTTATTTATTTATTATTATTGGCAAAAACATAATTGGCGGCACGGTGGCTGAGTGGTTCAGCACTGTCGCCTAACAGCAAGAAGTCCCGGGTTCGAACCCCGAGTCGGGCTGGGGACTTTCTGTGCGGAGTTTGCATGTTCTTCCCGTGTCAGCGTGGGTTTCCTCAGGGTACTCCGATTTCTTCCCACAGTCCAAAAACATGCACTAGGTTGATCGGAAATGTGAAATTGTCCAGTAGTCTCACAAGATCCAACCACTTACTGGTGGTTGTCGTCAGGAAGGGCATCCAGACGGAAAACTCTGCTCCAAATATTAACGTCTGACCCCAGGAACTGGGAAAATGGACGATAAACAAACAGATAGAGAGAGAGAGAGAGAGATCTGCCCTAGTGGAAAAGATCCTAGTTAAATCTTAAACTCAGTTTTCTTTTACAAATTACAATGTCTTTTTTTTCCATTTGTTTTTGCTTACTGACGCTAACATGCTAACATGGTGGAACGAGGCGCAAAAGCTCCAGCATGTCAGGTAACATCTTCCTCACTGCTTAAGTAGTAAAATTCTGACTACTTCTGACGCCGAAATTGGCCAATAAATTACACACGTGCACGTCCGTCCCAATGAAAAAATCCATGCTGATTTATTCGCGTTCGTATTTCTTTATTCGTTCTGCAGTGTTTTGTAATTTGTTTCACGTGAAACTTGGACTTGGCTTCACTTCTAAAAGCAGCATTAAGTCCGTCTTATTATAAAGTCAAAATACCTGTTATAATAAATGACTATTAAGATCCTGTTGAAAAACAAAACACTGTAATATCTTAACAACTTTATTCTTTTTTTTCCGGGGGGTGGGGTCATAAATCATTCGGTCTTTAAACAATCCCAAAACTCTTAGCGCAGTATTTTATGAAGTCTAGCACGGTGCCGAAGTCGAAGTGTTGTGGGTTTGACTGACAGGCACAGTAGTGACTGGTCTTTGTAGTCCGGGGTTTGATTTAAGGGCCACTGCTGGACGTTTTCTGGTGGTCCATCACCCCTGTTAAACATTCGATATAATGGAATCAGAACTCGGAGCAGATAGTGGGAGTCTATGCTTTTTAAAGTTCAAATGTGCTAGACTTTCATTAGCAATTCCTATGTGCTATGTCTGCCTGGAGCTACAGTTCTTTAATCTACTCGACAGCCCTCGCGGGAGCATTTAAGTGCATCAGGGTGGTATTTAAGTCTCCTCCGAAAAAAGGCTTTGGTGAATTGGGCCCAGTTGCATTCTTTTATTTATTTATTTGTTTTTAGATGAGCAAAATAAGGGATATGGATGAGTTCATATGTGTTTCGTCTTTCTTTGTGACTTGTTTCCGTGCCCGACATAAACATTATTAAATCTATACAAATCTTATTAGAATCTGGCAGTGATGGCTTAGTGCTTAAGGTACAAAGATTACCAATCAGAAGGGCGACGGTTTAAGCCTCACTACCACCAAGTTGTTGTGATCCTACAGTGCTAAAATCCCTAAAATAAGCACTCAAAATGTATTTTTGTTTCTGTGTTGTTTGATAAGCAATCTATAACCATCCGAGTCTCAAGGATACTTTAATATTTAATACATCATTATAATTCGCTTTGGCAAAGGCTTTGGTGGTTTTTTACACCTCTATTTAAAACAGAACTTTCATTTTTGATCTCCAGACAATTCTGATTTACAATGCAAACCTTCTGATTAATTTTTCAACGCCTATTAATGAAGGCTCATTACAGCGCTCCATTCCGACAAGAAAGACTTATAGCTGAACGCCCTGATCGATCGATTCGTATCCCAGCCATCGAACTAGGCAACATCGTAGTGAAGAAAATAAATCACACATGAAATAGGTTGAGAAACAAATACATGTTCGGATATAAAGAGCTTAGACCGCACAGCCGGCTGCATACCGAGAATTAATGTGTTGATATTTTTTACTTTAACCTTTATAGCACTGACAGGAACATGCCCCCGGGAAAATAAAAATATAAAATAAAATAATGCCGCAATATTGATTATTGATGCTGTATAAAGACGTATTCTGTGTCGTTTTCGGGGATATCTGGAGCTGATATGTTGCTATTCTTAAGCAACATATTTCTGTCCTTTGACATTGCCGGCATCGTTTTTCCTTTTAAATTTTTAAATGACAGTTTTAGATGCAATTAAAGCTTCAGAGGTTCTTGAAGGTGACTTTTACGATTCAGGGCCTGAGGAGATTCTAAAAATAGATTTAGCGAAGCGTAGATCACGTTTTACCTGTTGTCTCGTATTAATATGGATTTTTGTCTTGATTGGATTTTTGGAGGTTTGAGAGAAGATACCTCGTGATGAAAAGTTTTAGGACGTCCTAGAGATGAATGACGTGAAAACAATCAAGTTCATGCAGATCCAGACATTTCATTGTTTCCCCGACACCAGTTTAACTTGCGTCTAAACAACTCGTTCGTCCGTCCACGTTTTACACCCTCCATCCCGGCATCGTTTCAAGTCTTTAAAGTCTTTAAAAGAGACGTCGTTGTGCCTGTTCCGGTTCATTTCGGCGACGATGCAAACGCACACGCAACGTACACACTTGAATTGTTGTTATTTCTCTATTTAACAGATTATTTAAAGCATCATTTGCTTCATTTCATCGAACAGACGTTGTATTTAGAACGACGTTAACAGGACTAGATTGTCGGACTGATGCGGACGCTCGGACATATTCTATTCCGATCGAGCTATTAGTCGGATTATTAACAAAAATCAGGCCGCATGTAAATGTGGCTTATGAGGCTCTTATAAACCATTATTCCTCTGCCACAATCCACCACGTCTGACATTATGGTAGCCGACGAAGCGTTCACCCGCCATTAAGCATGAAAAGAATCAAATCTAATAGGGTTTATATCCGAACCACTTTGAAAAGTTCTTACCGTACCTTTATGGTAGTAATACTTTAGTCACATCTCATCCATCCATGACTTCTCCTAAATGCATTTGTGTGGAGTTATTTTTATGTCTTTTTGTCTATTACTTTTAAAATCAAAATCCTTAATTGAGGCTTTTCTAAGACAGCGGTATCAGTTTTATGGTTTGTATGGAATTATCACTAACAAGCGTTGCAGATGTGAAATTTTTCACTTCGTTCACTAATACACAGTAAGACCCTTAATTCACATCCGTGATTCTAGTAATGCTATAAATAAGGATGCGAAACTAAAGATAGTATACTACAATTACTTACACTATACACTATGATTACAGCCCTACCTAATTCACGGAACACAACATTTCATTTGTGAAATGCAGGTTTGTGTTGAACGATCTAAGCGTAATTAACGCAGTCCTGTACAGATCAAGTGCTTCATGTTTACTGGGTAGTTTACACAGCCATGCTTGCATCCTTGCATCCTTGCATCCCTGCATCCTTGCATCCCTGCATCCCTGCATCCTTGCATCCTTGCATCCCTGCATCCTTGCATCCATGCATCCCTGCATCCTTGCATCCTTGCATCCCAGCATTCTTGCATCTTTGCATCCTTGCATCTTTGCATCCATGCATCCTTGCATCTTTGCATCCTTGCATCTTTGCATCCCTGCATCCTTGCCTCTTTGCATCTTTGCATCCTTGCATCTTTGCATCCATGCATCCCCGCATCCTTGCATCCTTGCATCCCCGCATCCTTGCATCCTTGCATCTTTGCATTCTTGCATCCCTGCATCCTTGCATCCTTGCATCCTTGCATCTTTGCATCCTTGCATCCCTGCATCCCCGCATCCTTGCATCCTTGCATCCTTGCATCCCTGCATCCTTGCATCCTTGCATCTTTGCATTCTTGCATCCCTGCATCCTTGCATCCTTGCATCTTTGCATCCTTGCATCCCTGCATCCTTGCATCTTTGCATCCCTGCATCTTTGCATCCTTGCAAACATGAATCCTTGCAATCCAACAACAACATAGTTAGAAATCAGTGACTCTGTATGTTCAAGAGATTCAAATAGAACGGGATTTTGGTTGCATTAAACATAACAAGTACCATCTAATGTGGAATAGTCCTACCGATACTGCCAACAGGCACTAGTGTGGGCATTGTGGGCACGACATGGTGAATTACAGCTTTCTTTTCTGATGATGAACTTTTTTTTATACTTCAGGTTTGTACTGAGCAACACAAATGTCTTAAACGTACTTAAACGCAAACGCATCTGGTAGTGTTATTTTACTTTTACGCCTTACAGCAAGAAAGGTCCAGGTGGGGCGGTCCAAGTCTTTTCTGTATCGAGTTTGTCTTGATAATAAGTTTCCTCCCACAGTTCCACAGTCCAAAAACATGCAAGAGCAAGAGAGCTGGAGATACTGAATGGCCCTTTGATACACTTTCACCCATTGAAAAGCTGGGATAAGCTTTATCGACCTTAAGAAGAAGAAAAATAGTAAGTAAATAAAGTTCTGTGCTCATCTTTTTACAGGTCTGGTTTATATTTTACTATTCAGACCGACTAACCTAAGACATCGATAACCTAGGCTTGTAATAAACAATAGCTTTATTCTTTCGTTTATTCTGAATGCTTTAGCTTCCTTCAGTCTGTTTCGCAATTACCATGCAAAAAAAAGAAAGAAAGGAAGAAAGGAAGAAGAAAATCTCATTTAAAACCAGACCAATGCATCTTGTTAAACCAATTTTCATTGCTATATCTGTAGAGGGAAAGAAACATGTTAATTGCTTCTTACTGAAGCCAATTAGCTGCGATAGGAAAGCATGACAAGTCTCAACACTAAAAATAATGAACAGCATTTAACTTTACTATCACGTTAAACAATCAATTGACATCTGAGCACTTAAGGAAAAACACATTTTTAAACAAACCGTTATAAACGTACCAAATTATCTTCTGAATGGGCTCGTGGTAGCAAAATAAATAAGAGAGTATAGTAGACCTTTATGGATGTTCCAGTAAAAGCAAACAGGCGTATTCGCCACTTAGGGTTGCACATGCTTGCTTGTCAGAACTCATGTAGATCAGATTATTAGCACTGGCGCTAAACCACCCCCCCAAATAAATAAATAAAAATAAAATAAAAATAAATAAATAAATTAAAAAAAAACAAGAAAAAAAAACTTCCTGACATGTCTTGCTTTATTAAATCAAAGATTATATAACCTTTACCAAACATGCATCGCTTGTTTTACTCTCCTCACCAGTCTTTTGATGGCCAGACTGTTGTTATAGGAGATTAAAGTCGGTATAATGTACTGAAGTGAACACGAGTGGAAGGAAAAAACATAATAAAAAGGAGCGAGAGAGAGAGACACCAAGAGAGAGAGAGAGAGAGAGAGAGAGAGAGAGAGAGAGAGTTTCATTTGCATTATCAAATAGGTGCTTCTATGTAGGGTCGGTCGAAGCCTGGTGATTAGTGAACCCCGGGGCTTGTGATCGAAAGGTTGCCGGTTCGATTCGGTTCGTTGACACGTCACGTCACTTGTGTGAGTGGAACGCCCTTGAACGTGTGCTCACTGCCGCCCCCTAGTGTGTATTCACTAGTGTGTGTAAGTGTGTGTTATGCAAGAATTAGGTTAAATCTCAGCGATTTGTGAGTAAGGTCCGCAGAGGTTGTCACAGGTGTCTGGAGCCATGCTGACTGCATTGCATCTCACAGAGTAAGTGGGTTTATGGTCAGGGAATTTAGATCTGTAAGATTCAGAGCTAAATTCACTAAACCTGCCTATATATATGTATATATAACTATATAACCTACATAATTATATGAATAATGACCTCCTTCATAAGTAAATGCAGATATCAAATCAATGTATAAAATCATAATGGGATGTTTAATTCATAACTTAGAACAGTAGGTACCAACAACATAGATATAAAGCAGTTTTAGGATTTTGCTTGGGTACCACATGGCGTGTTGCCATGCATCAGCCGAAACAACATCGTATCTAAGATGCAGTGCATCCACGGTCGACACATTAATAAGAAGTGATGCGAGTTTCTTCCTGTGATGTGAAATGTAAAGTATTATCTGTCCGTCTTATGCTTATGAGTTTGTAATATACCATATATGACATATTCAATTCAATCCTGACCTGTTGAATTGAATTCAGCATGGTGGGACAGCGTCTGTATAAAAGATCGGGTCTCTTTTCATGCTTTAGTAAGTCGCAAATCAAAAGTGCTGCTTTCCTGTAGTGACAGAATAGAAATTTTTCTTTTGTCAACGACCCAAATACAGCGGAAAAAAGAGTCAAGCTGGTCCTCTCACCTAAGGAAAATAATACAGCAAAACAAACATTATCCTTTTAAAAGATATAAACCGCAGACTCAGCGGTCGCATTAGAGAAAATTGAATGATGGTGCATTTACGCTAAATGTTCTACTTTTACCAATGCGAAAATGTACAAAAGTGTGTTAAAACCTACAATTTCGACAATTCCTTTCAATACTTTTTTGTTTGCTTTGCCACATCGGGAGGCGAACGTTTTGGTCCTAATAACCGGCTGGTCTGATTACACGAACACGCCCCCTATGTTACAAGACGGCATGTGTTATCGTTTATGTAGCATATCAAACGTTTGTTTTTCCGCCCGGATGCCCTTCCTGATGACAACCACCAGTAACTTGGGAACTTGTGAGACTACTGGACAATTTCACATTTCCGATCGACCTAGTGCATGTTTTTGAACTGTGGGAGGAAACCGGAGTACCCAGAGGAAACCCACGCTGACACGGGGAGAACATGCAAACTCTGCACAGAAAGCCACCAGACCGACCCTCCCACCGTGCCACCGTGCCGCCCTCCCACCATACTAGGTAGGCTAATAATCTGGTTCCCATACTTATACCAAAGTATAAATCGTTACCCGGTTTCTTTACCATAAATAAATAACATGATGGATTGTTTGTTGGTATGAATGTAAAACGCTTTTACCTGATCTCAGCCATGCAGGCCACCATCACAGCTACTGCCAAACCGTGTACGAGCGCCGGCTGCACCCGACCTGCTGCTTCTACGTTCTCGATCACAGACACACATCCGATGAAGACGAAAAACATCGTCCCTACAAGCTCTCCGATACACGGCTGGATGATTCTCTCAAACATGTTGCCTGGTTTAGCCACCGCTTTAGGGTCATCTTGCCAGGTCTTGTCCATTTGTCTGAGTTCTAGTTTCTCCTCTTCCATCCCAGCTCAGTTTCGGCGTGTCTCGGTGAACCAAGAAAACAGTGACTGGGTGTCTATGTGCGTGCAGCTATTAATAATTCTTTATTATCGCTAGATTGTTGGAGACTCTTTTATCACTTTGACCTCGATTGCTAGAGTTCAGCTTGTATATTACCATAAAAACGTCCACGTCAGATCAGCAGCAGATATCACAGGTCAGTGAACTAATTCAATCAATTCTCCGCCAACCAAAAGTAAATCGACCCGTCGCATAAAAATCAAGTTAAAGATTTACATACACTACACATGAGCACATGAGCGACCTCATGAAGTATTAGCTCGCTAATCTTATTCATTTCTGCATACAGCGAAGAACTTTTAAACATATAAAAATATTAAACTTCAACAGGTCCTGTGTGACAAACTAACTGCCCCCATTTTAATATCAAATAAAATATTACACAGATTCTATCGTTAATTACGTTCAGATACACGACCACACGTACCCAAATAACAACGATTGAGCACTTCAAGTCTCATATCAATCGCAGACAGACTTATATATAATGTATATTACAAACATATCACTTTCAAAATGATCATCAGTTCCCGAACAATTAAAAACATGTATTTGCAAAGCTATACAACATACAACACATTACATTTAAACCGATGGACATTTGAAGCAGAGAACTGAACCTATGTCAAATAAAATATATTGTTTCTCAACATATTATTACTATACAAATTCATTTGTTGAAGAAGAAAATGAGACAAACAAGGAAATGAACAAAATCTTACTGTGTGAAAACTCAACAAAAAGCAGTTAAAACAAAACAAGACTCGTCATGATTTAATAAACCAGCTAGAATCTGGATGTTACTGACTAATTAATATATATATATATATCACGATGTATTGTATTCATCAAATATAAGTGTATGCAAGCATTTTAACAAAAAAATGGAACCATATCTACCTACCTACCTACCTACCTACCTTTCTACCTACCTACCTACCTACCTTTCTACCTACCTACCTA
>JAOTRQ010000019.1:834036-846533 GCA_028565875.1 Hoplisoma paleatum | reverse complement strand
ATTTACAGACGTGATAGAAAACGCGAATACAAAGGCTCCGCCTCCAAAATGCGATTAATTGCGTTAAAATTTTTAAAGTCCCGGCCCTACTTTTAATATATTGGCATGAATATAAGACTCGACACGAGGGATATAATGATGCACGTTACCCACGATGTGATACGATTCACGATTTTTTAAACAACATAAAAAATTAAAGACAAATGATTGGAACATAAAGCGTCTATTTACTATTACTCATTTAGGAGGAAGCAAGCAGTAGTTAAGTGTTTGTTACTATTAGGGATGTAACCATGTAGCGAATCGATTCACTTTTTTGAATCAATGATTTTTTAACAAATTTATATTCATTTTAAACAGCAGGGGGCACCGTCACGGTTTTATTTTTGAACAATCTAGTAATTTGGTAGCTTGCAGCTAACGGAATGACATTTAATGTTTGAATAAATAAAAAATCAGCACAAAAGCAAGAAATAGTAAAAGAAATTGTGGTCAATTTTTGTCTTTTATTTTTTAGTTTTTTTTAAAAAAAATAGTTTTGCATTTATTATTTATTCATTAGATTTCTGAAATGGATTCCTTTGTGTGTCAGCGCCTCCTGCTGTTTAAAAAGAATACTGATTCATCTTAAAAGAACCATTGGCGCAGATTGATTTGTATCGATTCTTGCTGAATCGTTTCTAAAACATTTATAATGATGTGAGAGAATAATAAAATCAGGGCGGTTTGACTCACCCTCAGGCGTCGAGGTCTCCTTGCGTCTGGCCGAGCTGGTCGGATTGAGCAAGCTGCTGGGATTCGGCTGCCGCTCGGGCGACTTCACGATGGCGGACATGAGGAGCTGGTGACGGGCCGAGGCTGGCGTAGAAGGGGGTACGTGCTCCTGGGCTTTAAAGTGAGCGGCTAAAAAGGAGTTTAATAAAGCTTAATAACCTTTATAGTCTGAGACCCTGAGATGAAATAACTCCTTTATAATCACTTTTAACACCCTCTAGCAGACACAGTTGGTTTGATCTTGCCGCTTCTGTCTGCTGTGTGGGAACTGGGAATGACTGGACCAGCACATGGTGGTGTTATTGACGCTGAGTAAGGACCTGGGTTGCCCAAGGTGTCTGTACATGAAAGTGAAGGGTTGTAGAGAAGGTGTGGATCTGTGTACACAATACTGAGTGCACATGCATAAACACTAGAGATATAACGATTCACAAAGGTTCCTGATGAATCGATTTACTTGGAATGGTGAATCATTTAAGATGAATCAATGTTCACTTTGAACAGCAAAAGGATGTTAATGCATTTACATCTTCAGCATTTAGCAGACGCCTTAATCCAAAACGATTACAGTATACCGTGTGAGCACTCGAGGATTAAACGTCAGGCCCACTGGCAGCAACCTAGCATTGGTGCACTCTGAGCCAACAACCTTGCACTACCAGAACCGGACTCTAACCACTTAACTATGACTGGCCCCTGTTATATACTAATTTATGTTTTTTTTCCCCTACAAGCCTTTTAGACTCTAAATAAAAAACAAGATCTGATCTATACCGTACCACGTATCGCTCTGTACGTGTCAAATAACTGAATTTGATTCAAATAAATAAACAAATAAACATGCTTGTGTCTTACCCTCCTCCCGCATGGAGCGCAGTTCTATTCGCATTTTCTGCAGCGCCTCCTCCAGCTCCGTACAGCGAGCCCTCTCCTTCTCCAGTGCCGCTTTCATGTCGCAGTACTGAACGGGGACCGTGGTCGGACCCTGCGTCAAACCTGTCGCCCCGTTAGTGTTGGTACCGATCTCCTCCCGTCGGCGGCCAAAAATACCCTGTCGGGACAGATCGAGGGTGACTTTCATCGTGCCAGTGGTGTCAACTGGTGTTCGAAACACATCTTGGCACGTCTTCTTATTTAGTCTTGATTTGATGTCTACATTGTACAAACCTCCAGGGCTGATGGAGTGATGGGTCACGTGACGTGATCTCCACAATCACCAGTGAAAATGATTCGAGGATGAGCTAAACTACAGAGTCGAGGCGAGAGACTCTGTTGGAGAACCTAATTTAGAAGAGCCTAAACCATAAACTGTGTGCTGGTTTGTTTACCGCATAATTCCTGATGTGTTCCTTGTACCAATGTAGAAAAGAAAAATATTTAAATATGTTAAATGAGAAGGTGTGTCCAAACTTTTGGTTGGTGCAGTAAGAATAAGCATGATGGATTGATCGATTGAGGTTAAAGATCAGATTCCGTTCTCGTGCTCTCACGCTCACCTTCTTTTTCTTGATGGGCTGGTCCATCTTGGCCTGTAGGAAGTCGATGAGTTTGGTCTGCTGAGAAATAGTTCCTTCCATCTTCACTTTCTCGTGAGAGTACACAGCCTGGAGCAAGTACAAACATGTAAGAAAAATAAATGGGGTAAAAAAAAACATGTAAATGTATTATAATCATTATTATATAATAATAACAACATTCTGTCTTGTTTACCTGAATATTTTCCAGCTGGTACTCCAGGTCTGTTCTCTCAGTCTTGAGAAGGTCAGTCTGCTCCAGAGCCTCCTGCAGACCCTGGGTCAGTCTGAAGATGTGGGTCTTCTGCAGGTCCATCTGCTGCTGCAGCTTTCCTTGCTGTGAGGTCACAAACACATGCGTGACAAATGCGCGACAGTGCTGACCACTAAGCCACCTCTGTCCCCTCATGCCTCTGTGTGTGTGTGTGTGTGTGTGTGTGTGTGTGTGTGTGTGTGCACGTGTAAGATTAACCTCCTCCATGAGCCTCTGTTTGAGATCTCTCTCAGTCTCTAGTTTCTGCTGAAGGCTGCGAGCGTTCATATCCAGCATGGCGTGTTTCTTCTCCAGATCGTTCAACTGCAGGAGGAGAACAAAGTTTTGGTTTTTGGTGCTTTTACTGTGTTCGTATGTGCATGTGTGTGTGTGTGCGTTTGTTTGCTTTTGTTTGTGTGTGCTTGTATAATTATGTGTGTGTGTCTGTGCGTTTTACTGTGATTGTTTTGAGTGTGTGGGTTTACTTGGGTGTTCATGCGTTCGTTTGTGTCCGTCACTGTGGATGCGTGCTTGTCTCTGTGTGTTTTTACAGGGATTGTTTTGTGTGTGCGCTTGTGTGTGTGTGTGTGTGTGTGTGTGCACGTCCATTGTGACTCACTGTATCAGATAAGCTTTCAGCTTTAAGCCGCTGCTCTTTGAGGGCCTGCTGTAAGGCCAGGATTTCAGCCTTGTGTTCTCGCACCGCCAACTCTACGGCCTGCCGCGATTCTGTGCTGCGCTGGTCGGCCCGGAGTCGGTTCTGCTTCTCGTTGTCGAGAAGGCGCTGGAGGTCACGTGTGCGCCTTTCCGCCTGCTCCTTCTCGTCCTCGAGGGCGGCGCGCCAGCTCTCCCACTGTCTCTCCTTCTCAAGGAGCTCGTCGTTCAGCGTCTCCAGCTCCACCACCTGCTCCTCCAGCATGCTGCAGGTCGTCTTCAGCGTCTCGATGTTCTGGAAAAAGGCATTCGGTCGTGGTTAAAGACTTTCCGTACGCGTCTAGTGGCTAGTCCTTTAGTCGTGTGTGCGTGAGTCTGTGCATGTGATGAGTTTCTGGGGTTGTATAATGTGCAAGACTACAAGTCACCTAGTGTGACTGGGAAATATAAAATAAATTCAAGCTTGCTGAAGGCGTTTTGTTTATGACATCGTTCCAGATGTGTTCTCGACAAAATAAACGACGACACGACTTCTGATGGGTACTGTGCACTAAAGTGCTCGTGTTCCACACCTGCTTCTGGTTGTTGAGGTGCATCTCTCGGTCAGCCACCTCTCTCCGCAGTCTTTCTACATCCTGGCTGAGCTGGAGTCTCTCCTCGCTCTCGTCGGTCACCTCGTCCAGCTGTTTGGACAGGTAGAAGTTTTGACGGTTCAATTCTGCGTTCTCTTGGGTCAGCTGGGTCAGCTGCTCCTCCAGATCGGTGATGACCTACAAGACCAGGAAACAGTTTTTAATTAGTTTCATTCTCATTTGTCATGCATAGACGTATCGAAGGTGCCATTAATCATCACTTGGCGTCGGCTATGATTACTGCAATTATAACGCAAATCATTCTAATCTTTAAATGCCAATATAATCATAAATGTCGTTGTAATTAGTGCACTGAAAATACTGCACTGTGAAAAGATCAGTCACTTTTATTCTACAGGGCTGGTTAGTATTAAGCTCTAGTAAGAAAAGAATAGTATAATAAGTATAGAATAGTATAGAATATATAGTAAGACACTTGAAAGGGGACATATAATACATAATTATGCATTTCCATGTGAGTCTCACCTTTTTTAATCCTACAATTAAACTTCAGTACGTGTGTTTGTGATGATCTTTTATTGATGTTAAATTAAGTGTTATTTCTTAGGTAAGGTACAAACTATTTCAAATTAAACTCTAATTAAGCAACTGGAATAGTGACTGTGCCCTCTGCTGATTAACATCAACATCGATTCATTAAAACGAGAGTCGTGATTTGAATCATGAATCAATTTGTGGTGAATCATTACATCCCTGGCAGCCTGGTGGTTAGAGAACTGGGCTTCTGATCGAAAGGTTGCCTGATTAAATCCTAGAGTCGACTAAATTGCAAACTCCTAACTCCTCTTTGGAGCGGGGGGCATGGCTAGGGTTGCCCATTGCTCCAAGGATGTGTGCTCACTACTGCCCCCTGGTGTGTGTTGAGTAATGTGTGTAAATACGAATTGGGTTGAATAGAAGATTTTATACCTCTGTGTGTAAAAAGCATTAGTACCAAGGATTCTACATTTTAAAGTAAGTGTTTATTGTTTACAGTTCCTGTTGAGGGGAAGTTGATGAGGTGAATAAATTACGTACCGAGCAGCTGTCCCTCAGGGCATCGAACTTGCGCTGAATTTCATCTCTATGGGCCTAGGAGACAGTGATCCAAAATGAGCATTTGAGGGTGTGTATTTGTTTGTGTGAGAGGAAAATACACCTATTATGGCAGAACATTATGACCATATAGTCTTTTATTATCTTGGATGGTCCTTTTGCTCCAAAAACAGCCCTGTAACTATGATGCACTGTGTATTCTGACATCGGTTTATATACTATTACTCTACATTGTATTATACTTTTGATTACAATCATGACAGACATGATTTTTAATCAATACACAAGTCTGATTAGTAAACAAGTTTAAATCAATCACACTATCATATTCCTAGCATTCTCGTTTGTAAATAGCAAGTATGTTGCAGCGTTAGTTTTATTTGACTGTAATTCCGTAATTAAACACATGTGGTGCCATTATTATAGCGATCAGTACACAAAATACTTGGCCACTTAATACTTCTATATAATATACATATATCCATTGTTTGTGTATTATAATTCTGTGTCAAAATATAAAGAAAGCTAGAGGGCGTCGAAGGTTCCCGAGGGCCAACACTGATTCTACATATGTGTGTTCCTCACTCGAAGGGCGGTGATTTCCTCCTCGGCCTCAGCAGTGGTCTCCTCCAGCTCGGTCTTTGCTTGCTGCAGCTGACACTCCAGAGCGTGACGTGCAGCCTGCAGATTGTTGATCTGAGACTCTCTCTCCTGCAGGGAGAGCGTCAGCTCCGTCACCTGCCTCTTCAACTCCAGCTTCTGCTCCTCGTGCTCCAGACCCATCTACACAACCACACAGACGCACACTGTATGTACACGTTCTAACAGACTATTATAGCAAGCCTTTATTGCAGACCCGGGCATTTTACAACCCGTGGACCACGTACAGCCTTTTGGGCATTCGTGCCCACGGTATGTCAAACAAACACAAATTAACAAGTATTTGTGTAGTACATGTAAATCAAGTGTGTTGCTTGTAATTAATAAAACCACAATGTTCTACATTATTATAAATGAAACAGTGATGTCAAGATCGTTTTTATTTTCAACTGTTTATCCTTAGAGGATTATTTTCCTTTTTTTACTTCAACCACAATTCATAAATGCACATAAATATTTACAGACTATACTTAAGCTTCGTATTACCAGTAGCAGCATATCAAAATATATAATTAACTATTTTTATAACTACTTTTTTCAGTTCAAGTTGTCTTTGGTTCGTCCCTCCTTCAGATTTTTCAAGTGGCCCCTTTAAGAAATAAATGTCCACGCCATCATTTATTATCTTTATATCCGTCCTTATCTTTTACCTCACGGAGTCTGGTTTCCAGCTCCATCAGCCGACTCTTCTTGCTCTGTTCCTGTTGGCTCATCTTCTCCAGATGTTCTTCCAGCTTGGCATTTTGAGCTTCTAGTTTTCCTGCCTGTGATTCCAGGTAGAACTTTTGCTGACGGAGTTCTGAGATCATCTCCTCTTGCGCTTTCCTGTTCAACACACGGTAACACAGTAAAAGGAGGATCTATCATTTTCTTCAACAAGCTGCTTCTATTTACGTAACCTAAAGCAAAGCTTTACAGATACAAATAAAAAGCCCATTCAGGGAACAGCTTGTCGGATGCTTCCGGGCTCGTAGTAAAGCTGAGATTCAAACTCAGGACCTCGCTCAATAGTTGTGCAACGTAAAGCACCCCGTCCCTACACTTTATGACAGAAAGCTTCTTTTTAAATACAGAAATAGAGTTTTGTGTTACGGTTGTCTTGTGAAAAAGAATGTCATTCGATTCTTACATGTTTTTCTGGGTATAGATGCTGCTGTTAGCTGCCAGTTTGTTGGCCTCAGATAGTTCAGCGATACGTTGTTCTAGACTCTTCATCTTATTTTCCATTGCATTGATGGTCTATGGAGTTGAAGAATATACAGAGCAAAACACACAAAACTTTTACATTTCATTCATATCGGTATCTAATAATAAAACTACTTATTTATGATTGAGCTCTAAATTTTGCACTTACTATTAATATATATGTTGTTTCAAATGAGCCTTTTTAAGGTTCGAAGGTTAGAGTACTATATCGATAAACCTATCATATATATGTGTGTATGTGTGTGTATGTTCCCTATACAAATCCATACCCAACGGTTACAAACTTGCTGAGCTGATTCAGAGTTACACACATATATGATGCAATTAATGGCATCAATGCGAGATGTGAATGTGAGTAAACTAACCACCAAAACGTGACCCATTACACATACCCCAACGTTTAAAATGAAGGCTGGACAAACACAATATCCAGAAAGCTTGAATAGCTGGCGAGCTAATGTGCCAGCATGTGGCTTTAAAGATGGTAGTAGACTAAAAGCTTAAAAAAGAAAAAAAAACATGCAGTCTGTAGGAAGAGGAGGTGAGAGGAGATTCTTACAGCTTTCTGCTCACTGAGGAGTTTGCCTTTTTCACGCACTTCCTCCTCATGCTGAGCTCGTTTGGCCTCCAGCACATCTTTATCAGCCAAGTCTGCTTTCATCTGGGCCTCCAGGACCTAGAAATGTTGAAGTAGATATCATTTTATAATCAGTGCAGCTAAAAGCCTCATATTATAGTTGTAAAAGTCCGTCATAGAGCTGCTTCAGTAAAAGAAATGAAACAACAAATAGCGGTTTAATCATCTATTGTGTTTAATTATTGTACCGATTGATGACTATTAGGGATGGAACAATGCACCAAGAATCAATTCAGGAATTGATTCACCAAGATGCACAATTCAAATTGGTGTTTGCATTTAATTAGGTTCCATTCAAATAAATAAAAAATATATATTTTTAATCGGATGGGATTGAATCGCACCGCGAATAATCTCTGATGAACAGAAAACATTCTACCTTGATCTTGTCCTCATAAAGTCTTTCCTTCTGAACAAGATGAGCCTCCATTCTCTGGGCCGTAGCCTGAGTGTCCCTCAGATTCTCCTCCAGCTCCTTAAAACAAATACAAGCACTGGTCAGACGTACACATGTGAAATCCAGTCGTGGTGGTGTGAACTATACAGTGAACGCAGCACAAATGTGCATTCCAAAAGATGAAGATAAGGAGATAAAGAAAAGGTTGGGATTAACAATGAGCTGGAAAAATAGAATAGAAGAAGAATGAGAAGAACTGGAAACTACCAGAATCTTTTCAGCCATCTGCTGAATCTGTTGGGATTTAGTCTGGATGTCTTCTTTGAGTTTGTTCTCCCTGCGCTCCACCATCTCCAACCGTTTAACTTGGTTCTCCAGGGTCTTCCGGCCATCCTACATAAACATGCAGGTTTTTTAATATTTCAAGTACAATCAGAGGTGAAACGATTCTTAAAAACTTGTCTTGTCTTGCCTCGGTCTCACGTAGACGTCTGCGTAGTGTATCGCTGGAATCGGTTTTGCTACGTAGCCGCTCCAATTCACGCTCCAGCCTTTCCTTTGCCTGCCGGATGTTCTGCAGCAGCTCGGTGGCCTCGGTGCTGGCCTTTACTGCCTAATCAAACACAAATATCACTACTGATAACACAACAAGAAGCGTTATATTCTATTAAAACTCACATTGCCATTATAAAATAAAACATTGACACTGTTTATCTGGGTCAAACACAAACTCAGAAATTATACTAAATTTTTCATGGCTGTCTAAGTAAAATGTTATATTATCTTACTACTAATACTAATACTAACAATGGTTGCATTGTTTACCTTGGACAGCTTGTCCTGAAGCTCCTGGATTTTGACTTGTTGCTCTGCATTGGTCTGAAACACAAAATGCTTTCAAACATCAGTCACCACAACACAGATACATCACACACCATGTAAAAATGATTCTAATTTGGTCATTGTTGTAATATGTTTGCATTGTGTGTGTGTGTGTGTGTGTGTGTGTGTGTGATTCCATAACTCTGCATTTGTAAAGATTAAAAATCTCTATATCACACAGTTCTTACATTCCCAACTGACTTAAACTCCTCTGGGTCGCCGTCGTTGTTGTGCATGAATGAATACAAATGCTTATAATGATTAGCATGAAACCTCTCTTAATAAATGAAGCCTGTACGATGAGTCAGACTGGAGTGTGTTTTTCTTAGAACCAAAGATGCTTAAATATCAAAACTGTTCAAGACAGCTGAATCGTTCTTTGCTAAACAGCGTTGCAGTTGTTATAAAAGCACGATTCTTACTATTCACTGTATTCACAATCCTGTTTCACATACGATGTTTGGATTGGGAACTGACCACCAGCTTGTCCGTGGAAGCGTTCATCGGTCAATTAAGAATTCACCACCACAGATGGGATTTGAACTGAACTTGTTATGAGCCTCCCGAGAGTGACGGATGCTTCACTTTGACAGAACGAGGAGGTGTAAAAGTGTAGGATGAACTCACCCTTTCCAGCTTGGTGAGAAGCTCCTCGGCCTCAGACTTGCCCTGTTCTTTTGCCTGCCGACACGAAAACAAACGGAATCAACTGATGCAAGTGTTTAAAACTCACTGTTGTTGCATCATAAATGCTCGGATACAGAGGATCCGAGGACACAGAGGCGCCGTTTATGTTATGGAAATCTAAAACAACAAAGATTTGAGTTGTGTGTGTGACAATGTATGTAAAGACGTGTCAAAACCTACCCGACTAGCCCTTTTAAAATCCTATATATTAGGCTGTACAAGGACGATCGCATTAGCACAATTAATAATTAGGGGGAATTAAATTACATGGATCTGTACAATCTGGCGTCAGGGTCGCCAGATTGTACAGATTTTGTTTACCCATCAGAGAAAGTCCCTTAAAGAGACAGTACCTAGTTCTGGCATGGCACAGAGATTTATACTAAGATTAACAAGCACATAGACAACCCACATTTATCTAAAACTACTGCTATTGCTACACAAAGAGTAAACTGTACACAAAAAAAGTAAAAATAAATATCATTAATCAACAAAATGAACGAATTAGGAGTAAGTGAGAATATGATTTGGTATCAACAGATACTATTTTTTGTTTCTATGCTACCTTCTGAATTCTTTGCTGGTAGTCTGCAGCCCTCCGTTTGAGCTCTTCGCTGGTCTGGCGAGAGTCCCGGAGCTCGGCCTCGTACAGATCACTCCGGCGCCGGGCAGCCGACAGGTCCTCCTCCAGCTGCCTAATGGTAACCTGCATCTCCTCCAGCTGAGCATGGTACTCCTGAAGGGAGCCGGCCAGGTCCAGAGATTGTGTTTACAAACATAAATGTACACGGTAAATTAACTACTGGTGAAAAATACGAAGCCGGGAATGGGGAATTGGTCCTCCAATTTGGTAGAAAAGGGGGTTCAATGGAAATGAAATAATAAAAAAAGAAATAATATGTGTATACTGTATCATGAACTGTATCGTTACATCCTTTTAACTACGTCAATCAAAATCAGACAAATAATTCAGATAACCCCATTCAGTTATCAGATTGTTTAGTAAGGCCAAGAACAAGATCACAACTAAACCAGTGAAAAGACCCGATACGGAAATCTAACATTGTTCCCCCAATCCAGATAAGCCTCTGACTCAAAGCTCCCGGTTCTACCATCCATCTTAGTGCTGCCAAGGCCTGACGGCACACAGCCAGATTCACACGGCTCAACCATTGTCATTGTTTTTAATTAGAGAGGCCCATTGTGTTCGGAACGGCTACACCGCTTCTGATCTATCTTACAAGGATTAAAGGTTAAAGCACAGGGTTGTGTGTGTGTCACCAAGTGTGAGACTGGTCAGCTTGCCATGCAGAAACACATAGAAGCAAATAGAAGCACATTAAAAAAAGCAGTGATGAACCGAGAGCTTGAAAAAATGAATGTAGCATTAAATAAGAAGAGTAGAAATAAGGCCTTTAATGTTATTTTTTGTCAGTCTGATTAATTTTTATTGCTGCTAGAATTACTCTGCCTCCATAAATATTCTGTTCGGTATCATTTTATTCAGCAGAATCTCTGCTTTCTAATATTCTGTTGATATAAATTCAATAAAATAAATACTGAATACTAGACTAGCTCTGTAATGGTAGAGGGTGATTATTAATAGCTGTTATTTAGGATGTGCTGCCCGACAAGCTCACAGTGCCCACGCATTATCTTGCTTGTTGTTTCTGACTGATAACTGTAGGATAAAGTCTTTATGGACTGAGAATTACAATAAAAAAAGAGATGAATCATGTGGATAATAAGGACGGACTGATCTGAGAGGAAACCAGTGAAGATCTACAAATATTATGATCCCTGATAGCATAATAATAAACATGCAGCATAGTATTAGCATCGTAATAGAAGCTTGTGTGTGGACATGACATAACACCCTTCACTAACTATCAATCAACATTGTGTAAATGAAATGTCTCTTAATCTTAATTGGCAATGGAATGGGGTTGTTTACACACACACACACTAATGATGGTGTCATTTCCATTACTACAACGGAGTGGCTCAGCAGCAGGAATAAAGCTCCGTGTTATTCAGTGTGTAACCCGCTGTAATCCCAGCTCTAGTTACACCACACAATCATGACATCAATACAATGTTGCATCTTGCTATAAACAGGACTAAACTACTAATATTTAGTTGTGAGTAACATTTGGTAACATTCTGCAGTGGCACGATCCACTTCACTGGTTGACGTCGCTACTCGTTGCCAGATTGGCTATTTCAAACATGTTTTGTATCCCAGAAATAAATCCCTCTCTGCTACACTGTTCGATTGCTGCTTACTCGAGATTTCCTCTATTTAAAATTTGATAGCTTCGATCAACCTAACTGCATGTCTTTGGACTATGAAAAGAAACCAGAGTCCTTCCTCGACTCTGCCTGTTCTGTCGTTACCGTGGAGATGAGATTCGCCCCTGCGTTAAGGTGTGAGCCGAATGAGTCACTATGTTTCCCTGTCTGCCGAACCTCTGCCCCCTTCTGGTCTCATTTTTCTTCTTGAAATCACATTTTTTACTTTTTCGCCCAAACGGATAAATCCAATAAAACAGGAAGCTGCCTGTTTTGTTTTTCTCCTCAAGACCAAATTAAAGTGTAACTTCTTCCAGATCATAAGACTCGAGCACCATTAAATATTAGTCTGAAATGCTTTCACTGAGCTAGCACGGCATCTACATGAACATTATTAATGGACTCGATGGAAGTCAAGCGTGCTCGACTCTTTCCATTTTGTGCACCTTTCCCGTTCTGTGCAGGGATGCAGTTCATCACGAGTTCTAACCCTGCTGAAATTTGGGTGAAACTGTACCTGCTCCTTAATTTCCTGCAGCTTGTTGCTTTGCTCCCGGATGTCGTGGAGTAACTGCAGAGCCTTGTCATCCTCCTGAGAGACCTCCACACGGGCCTGCTCCAAGCTCCGCTTCAGACTCTACACACGCATGCACAGAACACATCTTTAGAGAATTCGGAAGATCAGGATACAGCGGGAAGAAAGGGCTGACTGGGTTCCTTCTGAGAACCGCATACAGCAATATCATCTAGCGCAGGGGTCACCAATGTGGTGCCCACGGGCACCAGGTCACCCGCGAGGACCTCATGAGTCGCCCGCGGGCCTGTTCTAAAAACAGCTCATAATAGTGAAAGT
>JAOTRQ010000019.1:797360-810879 GCA_028565875.1 Hoplisoma paleatum | reverse complement strand
GCAGAGCCTGGATTTGAACCCCCAACCTTTGGGTTCCCAGCCCAACGCTCTACCCACTAGGCTACACTGTCCCTCATCATGTTTTACACGTTCATCACCATGTAACATTCATGACAGAAGACGTTACATTTCGTAACTTCAGTTTGCCCTACCTGCATGTTTTTGGAATGTGGGAGGAAACCGAGGCACCTGGAATAAACCCACGCAGTCATGGGGAGAAAATGCAACTCCAGACAGAAAACACTGTGAATCGAACCTGGAACTTCCTGTTGTGAGGTGACAGTGTTGACCACTAAGCTACTGTGCCGCCCCAGAAGCATCTAAATGAACCACGACAAATTCTGTTCTCAAGCTTTTAATTTCTGCATTTATTTTGTATTAAACATACATTTTTTTAAAAAGCTTGAAAATATTTATATTATGATTTTTTTTAACATAAATTACTGTGGACTGTTACAACTAGTTCCTATAGTAAAAATAAGTAGCTATTATAAAAGTATATCAAAGTCGCTATTAGCTTTGTTATGAGATGTTTTTTTTTAGTATGGAGATACCACCCACACGTTTGTTGAGTACTTGGGTCCCTACAAAGGTCTATTTTTGCCCGGATACAAAGAACCTCTCTTTAAAGATCCTCTCCTACCGAAACTGTAAGTAAATGAAGTGAACAAACCCTAAAGGTTTAAATCGTCAATCAAACTGATTTAAAATTTCCCAACATTTTCACTTCTAGGCCTTCGGGTTGTCTGAACTTCATCGACCACATTGTGGGAAACCAGCCAGATGATGAAATGGTGTCCACGTCAGACTGGTACGACTCTGCACGTATCTCACGTACTGCTGGCAACCCACCCAGAAATCAATCAATAACGACCAATTCTTAGAAAAACTTCATGGTAAATCATTTTCATGCCAGTGTTCAGTCCAGCAGGCATTTGGTATTAATCACACCAGCACCATGTGCCAGATCTTCACTGCTACAATTATTAAATTCGTCTTTTTTTTTACATTCTTTCTCTGGTCTTGAATAATAAAGCATTTTATTTCTTAGGTACCAAAAGTGTCTGCTGTTTCATCGCTTCTGGTCCATCGATGATAAGCAAATCCACACACAGTACAGCTCTCTCAGATCTATTGTGGTCACCAACTACGAGGAGACCATCAAGATGCCCATCAATGAGCCGGCGCCTGGAAAAAAGAAATCACAAATTCAGGTCCAAAGATTCGTGTTTTACGCTTTAAAACGTTCATCTTTATTTTATTGAACCTGCTTTAGGAGCAGAGAACTTGACTTAGCATTAAAAGTATCTAGAGCAGTGGCGGCCTAGTAGGGAGAACTTTTTTGGACCTTGTCTCTCTTTGTTTCAGGGTTGATGTACGATTGCTGATCCTGCCCTCCTACCTCAGCTTCCAAACAAACTGATATATGCAAAAATAATTTATTTGTACTCTATATTGGTATATGAATATATTACAAATAAAGGCTTTCTATTCTGATAAATAGACAGTTATAGCCAGATTATTGTCCAAGACACTCTAATTGAATACAATAATACACAGTAAAAAATAAAGAACCGAAAAAACCATAGACCAGAGACACCAACAGAGAGAAAGTTTGGACCCCATCTTCTCATTCAGTGGTTTTTATTTTTTTATATTTTATATTAATACTGAGACATCCCAACCATAAAGAAACACATATGAAAATATAGAATAAACAAAATTGTTAAGCAAATTTTAGATTCTACAGATTAGCCGCTTTGGTCAAAACATAGTGTATTTAACTTGGGTGTTTTTGCTTTGATTCTTTATTTGATCAGGAATATGTGGATTACAATGGAGGACCTGGAGTGCAGCACATCGCCCTGAACACCTCAAACATCATCCAAGCTGTAAGTCATTCTTAGACACATTACAGGCATTGGGACTGATTTATGAAACATTGATAAAATGAGCAAACTGTTAGTAAATCAGTAAAAAAAGTGCATCAATTTAGCCTTACACAGCAAGTGAAAGAATCGTCCTTAACCATGAGCTTAAATATGCATGGATTACAGGAGATGACGAATAAATCGTTAAAATTGTAATTTTTTTTATTGGAAAATTTTTGGTCACAACAAAGATTTTCTTCTCATAATATAAAAGTTCTCTTAAAACCAGATTATGAACCTGAAAGCCCGAGGCATGGAGTTTCTGTCCACTCCAGACACCTATTATGACAGTCTGCGTGAGAAACTTAAGACGGCTAAGATCAAAGTGAAGGAGGACCTGAAGACCCTGCAGGTGAGGCTTAAATACAAGTTACGTCTAGTCTAGATTGCTTTGACCTAGCTGTAGTCTAGATACATAAAAGAGGACTTAAATTAAGGGCTCTAGGTAGACAGCAAGGCAGCGAGTCAGCATCACAAGTATTTTCTCTCATGATGACTTTTTCTCGTCCAGGAACTCAAAGTCTTGGTAGATTTTGACGATAAGGGCTACCTGCTCCAGATCTTCACCAAACCTGTGCAGGACCGGCCCACTCTCTTCCTAGAGGTCATCCAAAGACACAACCACTTTGTAAGTATCAATGCCCGAGTGGACACATATAGTTAAGTCAACTTTATTTATATAGCGCTTTTTACAATAGACATTGTAAAATAAAGACAAAATACAGTCTGGTCCCCATCCTCGGCAGATATGATGGCCAATTAGTATCTGCTGCAGGCACTGTCAGTTACACCTACCATTTCACACCCAACCCAACGGGGGCAACCTGAGAAGTTCAGAACCTCCATCCGGGTGTGCAGTGGAATATCTCACTCGGATACCTGGGTGCCCCTGTAAATGGAAGGTCCTCAGGACCAATACAGATTGACACACCGGCTCTGTTTGAACAGGCCGGGTGATTATCTGGGGGCATTTTAAGCCCTCTGAAGTGAAGGAAACACCTCAAGACAGGACGTTTTTGCTTCCACCACATAAAAGAGGTGCTGAGATTTAAACAGCTCCGTGACACTACAAACATTTAAGACATAAGTGATGTCTTTGAAAGAGGGGCAAATTTCCAAAACAGCCCCCAGTACCTAGTCAGTCAGAGCAATAGTAAAGCATATCCTTTAAATCTGAAAATATAATCTGATTTAAATCATTTTTATTTAAATGAATATTTTACTTTATCTGTTTGTGAATGTCTTTCAGGGTTTTGGGGCTGGAAACTTTAAATCTCTGTTTGAGGCTATCGAGAAAGATCAAGCTGCCAGGGGGAACCTCACCACGCTCACGTCAGATGGCAATTCCAAGACTTTTTAATTGATTAATTTACATCAAAGTGTTTGAAATTCATTAATAAAAATGGCACATCGAACCACACATCTGATTTAGGTTGTATCATTGGAGATTCTTACCATTAAATCTAAACATGGTCATACACTTGCAGCTGGAAAGCACTGGCTTGATCAAAGTCATGTCCATAAAGCCAAAATTAAATCTAAACTCTTCTCTCAACATTATATTATAACATTAAATGTAAAGTTAAATACTCAAAACCTGTTGAATCTGGGAGTGGTGTTGACTTTAAAAGTTGTTGAGTTTGAAAGTATATATATGTGCGCCAAGGTCGTGTGGAAATGCATTATGTAGTGGTTGAAGTCCAAGGTTAGCGATCAGAAGGACACAGGTTCAAGCCCCATTTTCACCAAGATACCATTGTTGGATGCCCGAGCGAGGCCCTTAACACTCAATTGCTCAACAACGGTGTACCGAAAGAATTGTAATTGTAAGGCACTTTGGATAAAGTGGTCTGCTAAATGCTGAAAATGTCAATAGGAAGAAGGTATTCATGTGATGATGTTTAAAAACCAGGAGTACTTTATAAAATTTCAGCACATCCGCAGCAGTACGTACTGCCCACAAACACCTGTAACAAGACAAACAGCACATGTGGCATTTTATTTAAAAATAATTTATTTGCATATAATTGGAATGATGCTAGGATGATACATCTATGATGGCAGTCGTAAGTTTCATAAAGATAAAAAAAGGGAAATAAAAACACTTTTCATTTTTCAAATCCTGGTCAAAACTGGATAAATATATTAGTAAATAAATATATTAGTGACATAACGATATTGATTTTTTTTTATTATATATAAAAATGTCTATTATATATAAAATACAACACTTTATCTTATTATGTTTTTGTCTTTATCTATTTTTTTTTACACAAAATATTAAAATATACTGGCGTATCCCTTTCTTTTCCAGGAGGGAGTTTGCCCTGTTTAAGGCAGTTTCGGTTCATTTGTCAGCTAAATGAGAGCAAATAAACAATAAAACAGAACCAAACAAAGGAGAACAAATGACCCTCAATGTTCAGTGATATTATGTTGATTTGTGTGATGGTTCTGGTGTGGTAGCTCAATGATGCTTAGTTTGTTTTGCTTCGGATTTCATTCGTACATTATTTGCAAAAAGTGCTGCTGGTGTGATTTTAGATTTAAGACGACATTATAATGAAAGAACGTCTGCAAAGCTAAAATGAAAGGCACCCTGGAAGCAGATTTTTTTGTAAGGCGAGTTTCTTGTAATTCAAGGCAAAAGTGAGTTTCTCAGAACCGACCGGCCTGGACGTCTCGTTCACCTCATGGCAGCTTCTGCTCGGCACTTTTACTGGCTTTGCCAGGTGAAATGTGTAGGATGTGACTAGTAGTGGTTTGATTTCTTTTAAATAATTCCAAGTTCAATTCCAAATTTTAAACATGTATAAGAGCTGAAATTAACGTTTAAACAAGCAGGTCTGAATTTCCCTTGTAATAATCACAGTTCTATTCTATACGGCAGCACTGTTAAATCTTTTTTAATGAAAAAATTGCTTTAATTTGACATTTCTGCTTTAATACCTACATCGTTTACCATTAACCGACAAACATTTATTATATTTATTCAAAGTCAAGCTTTAGATTTAGAAATTAATCTTCTGCATTGAACCCAGTCGGTGCAGTGAAACACACATTTACACACACTAGGTGGGAGCAGTGAGCACATGTTAAGGGGCCTGGGGAGCAGTTAAGCAGTCATGGCCTGTTGACTCTCAGAATCGAACCAGCAACCTTCTGATCACAAGCCCTGTTCTCTAACCACCAGGACATGTCTGCCATAACTCGAAAGATTTATAATAATAATAATAATATCCCCCACAGACTATTAAAACATTAAGTTGTACAGCATTATTATTGTTATGTAATTACATTGTTATTGCTATTAATAATAATTTTTCTATTATTGTTAATTCAATATTACTATCACTAGTTGGATTGTAGCCCTTTGTACCCATAATGCCAAGTTTGGACACAGCTAGCATTTCAATAAAAACGTGATTTGATGACCATTGTGTATCTGACTAAACTATGATGGTAAAAGTTGTTTATAATCATAGAGTTTTGTTTATTTTTCATGCAAATATGTTCTATAGGTAACCCTAAAAACTCCTAGTAAGTGTTCTGAGGAGAAAAAGTGAAGAACAAGTGCTACAGACAACTTCTAATATTATTTTAAGTTAATATTTATTACCTTATTCTTAAACCAAGTCCAAATCCTGCCATATTTTGTGTACGGTATTTTTTAGTTATTAGTGCTTTGGTTATAAACAAGATAACCTTGTCGGTTAACGGTTAATCAGTTGTTCTGCATATGAAAGGTTCGATTCATCACTTGGAATCAGACAATCCTTATTCTAAATAAAGATGAAACATTGCTCGTTGCTTAACTATACATGACACATCATATCTATTGCATTGCAATATATTAAAAATACATTTGATGTATTTTACACACTGTGTTTAGGGGGAAAAAAATCTTCGTGCACACCATCCAGTTCAGCAAATGAGCACATAAAACAAAAAGAATGAAAAAAAAGCACTTTGGCAAGCTTACAGCTTTCAACTGGTTTTGAAATGATCTCTATCGTTAAGAAAACAAACATCATACACGAGGTAAAGGGTCCAAAAGAAAAAAAAACAATCACTCGTGGGAAATGTATCGCTCCGATGGCACAATAATCGATAAGTAGCTTCTGAAATCTTTGCCAACCACGACATTTTCAGTCAGTTTGCTTCGTTATAACAAAGAACGAACAAACGAAAAATAAAACACAGACGAAAAACCGTGACACAAATGACAGCTGCCGTTCTCGAATTAACGAGCACAAGACCCGAAACCTTAATGGCCTCCGAACAGTCAGTGATCCTTTTACTTATAAAGGACAGATTACGTAAAGCGGCCTATCTCTTCCTTATCAGAGGTAAACAGACAGGTTGCCAGGTACGTTTTCTTTAGAAGTACCATTTCATGAACGGGACTTTCATGGGTTATCTGAGGTAGGCTGAAGAGAGAGAGTGAGTGAGAGCGAGAGAGAGAGAAAACGAGTGAAAGAGAGAGAGAGGATGAGAAGCACTCGTTCGTGCCCAGACCGCTAAATGTGACCGAGGGAATTACATCACTGCTTAAGATGCAATTGTTACTGCAACGATTGATAAGATCATGCCTCGGGTGTGTTCCTGATCAAACTTTAGTCATACATACGGGCATACAGATTTAACCAAAAATTGCATTTGCTTCATTTCATCACCAATTTCTAATGATATTAAGATCCGACTAGATTTAGCATTAATTTTTCAAAAATAAAGCATTGAAAACGACATAATTTTAAGCTTAGCTAAAAGAGCCTGCATGATGCATGGAGGTAACATTCAGACTGGTTTTTAAAATAAAAATACAGACAAAAAAAACAAAGCAATGCAATATAAATCGTCCATTCTTGAAGCTCGTCCCAGCATCTCTCAGTTCACTAAAGATCCAGGACAAGGATAGTACTGTTAACCACTAATGACTCGGTTACAGAACTGCTGGGAACAGAGTGATGCTGGGATGCGACACCTGTGTTGAGTTGTGGAATTATTTGGAAGACTGTGAACGGCCGAACGAGAGAGAAGAAGATAGCCGATGACGTTTGTCCGTCCCGGCTCTTGGGTAGCAGCGTGAGGTTTCGGGGATGAGAGAGATTTTCTTAAACACCGGATTCTTCCTCTGATCCTATACACAGATAGTCAGAAAAGAAAACATTCCAGATTAGATTCCAAAGATTAGGTTTGTAACGATGCATTACTTATCGATTCGGGAATCGATTCACTTGAGGCACAATTTGAATCTGTATTCCTGTCGTTCACATTATATCCTGGGTAAAGTGTATTATTACATCACAACTCCAAATACAATACAAGACATTCAACCGTGTGAATGTCTTATATTGTTTATGTAATTTGGGGGGCAGCCATGACCTGGTGGTTAGGGTGGTTAACTAATCGGAAGGTTGCCGGTTCTGTTCCGAAGTGCCACTGAGCCACTAACTAACAAACCCATATCACAGGACTTGAAGCCAAATAAATATTAGTCTAGTTTAAAGAAGTACACTTTTTGAATCACTTACCCTGATTATTGCGTACACTTTGGCAGTATAGACAGATCTCCGTGGGTAACTCATGCCCGGTACTGTGATGCCCCCTGCACAAGGGTGTGTCCAAAGGAGCGCCCGACCCAATCAGCTGTGGCTCTGAATGAGCCTGCTGTATCTGCTTCTGCCACTCACGGCATGTTCCACCACAGCACGGCCACTCCGTCAACCCACCTGAGTCTAAGATGACAGGCACCGGGAGCAACGCGGATGCCGCACCCAAAGGAGGCGGGCAACAGTACCCTGTGGCGCTTTGTCCATAGTGGATGTGAATGCTGCAGTCATCCTGCAGGTCCATCCTTGGATGGAAGTGCACAGTTGGTATGTGTCCAGCTGAAGCATCCAGGCCACAGCCGGTGGTTTTGGGGTGGTGCGAGAGCCCGGGGTGACAGCAAGCCGAAGAAGGGATCAAGAGTGAAGACGTCGGGGCAAGACCGGACATGTCTCGTACTTCCACCCCACTGGAAGGGTCCGTTTTAGGACAGTGGCAGGTCGGATGAGGCACCTGGCACAAATTTGAGTCCTTACTCATGTGCAAAGTGTCCGCTGTGACTCCCGACGTGGCATGCTCTTCATCAGAGCCTCGCCCGGGTCCTTGACTAGGCTCACCTTCCTCATAATAGTGGTGTCTGTGTCTGTGATAGTGCACATGGTTGAATACAGCCTGTTGCGGTTCTTCAAACCCGAGCCCTACACTAGTCTGATTTACTCCCGAATCCAGCGATCTGGGCCTGGCACCCTCGGCCTGGCCGTCTGAACTGGCACTGTGGTAGACGAAGGGATCATACTCGCTGCTGAGCGAACTGCGGAAGGTGGAGCAGCTCCCGTAGACGCCCTGCAGGCTGACGTCAGTACAGTTTAGAACGGAGTCACTGGATGATCCGTGGCAGGGTCCCGAGCTGGAGTCGCTGCCTGGCCCGTCTGGGTAGTACCCGCTTCGCTCAGTGGCGTAGCTGACACCCGAGCAGCTGCCGTCATCCTGGCGACCCTGAGAGCCCACGTGCCGCTGGGTCTGGTGGTAGTTGGTGTGCCGGTGCCGGCCGTTCAGGCAGTGGTGGCACGAGCGCCTCGGTGTGGTGTAGTGGTGCCCGAGGTTGCGGCAGCTGTGACGGGGACGGGAGCGATGAGCGTCCGGGGCCAGGTGATAACCACAGCTGCCGCTCGATAGACGGGTGTGAAGAGGGGCGGACCCAGTATAGTGTCCCATTTGGGGATAAGGTCCGGAGAGGGTTCGAGGGTAATTGGGCCGGAGGGAGAACGGAATAGAATGCTGGGGGTAGGAGTGGGATGATGGGTAATGCTGTGGGTGAGGGTGAAGGAAAGCTTGACTGTGCTCCGGAATTGGATGACCCCGAACCCGCTGAGGCTGGCGGGCAATCAGCTCGGCACCTGGTAAAAGAGACTTAGGTTATACAAAGCGGTTACTCTCGAACCCGCTCCACAGAGCCCTCAAAAAATTATAACTACGTTTTAAAATAGACCACAAGAGGGAGCACAATCAAAGCCATCAAAACCAATGCACACAGTTGTAAATAAAGTATTCGCTCATATTGCGATGCCTTGATGTTGAAGATGTTTTGTTTAGGATCCAACATTTCTACAACAACCTTTGCTCACTCATCGCTGAATCCAAAACACAAACACGACAGAATCCACAGACACCCACTAGCGTTGTGGCGGAGTTGAGGTGATGTTGAAGTATAAATTGGCCCAAAATATTAGTACATAAAGTGATTAAATTATGTTATAGGGATGCTTTACTGCATCAGAACCTATCAAAATTATTATATAACTTATTATTATATAACACAATAACAAAACCTGATACACCTACTAATTTTAAGCTGTAATGCTATTTACCCATAATATTGTGCATGCAGAGAGGGCAGGTCCTGTGTTGGAGCAACCATGGGTCCACACACTGCTTATGAAACTCATGTGCACATGAGATGATCCGCAGGTCCTAAACAACACAACAAACAAAAACAAATCAAATTATCTGCCTTTAGCAATGTGGTCAATGAGTAATTCAGCAAGGCATGTTAAAAGTTCACGAGGTAGCTATCTTGCACACAGAGAATATGTTCATTGTTATAAAAACTGTTGGTGACAGCTATGTGGCGCTATATAATTCCATATAGTAACATTTCCCTCACCTGTCCATCTAAGAACTCCTCAAGGCAGATGGCACAGATAGGAGCCGAGCTAGAGCTGCTGTTGGACCCCTGACCATTGCGCTGGTGTTGTGATCCTCCCGAGCAGCTGTGAGAGGTATATGTTCGCGTCTCCAACCTGCTTATAGCACGCATGGTTTGCTGGTGCACCGAATCCTGGAAACGAAACGAAATCTATGAATATTGTATTTAAACCAGGTTAACATGGATGTTCATAGTCGCATCCGCAATGGCAGCCTAAATTCTACCTTTTATGGTTCATCTTTATATGGACTGAAGTAAGTATCAGAAATACTGTGATCAAAGTTAATGCCAATTCCAGGTCTGACATATGGACTGATTTCTGTTTAAAGAAAGTCAAATGATGCTTTTAACCACAAACTCTGTGAAAATCATGACTTTTACGTTATTGCATTGTGGCATTTCAAATGACCCAATGAACTCCAGAATAAACAGTCTCACAAAAAATATATAAGTAGTGAACTGATGAATGCCTTACACACCAGGATCAAAACAGAAGCTGTTTATTTACTATATTGGCAGAATAGAAAAAGACGAGATTTCGTACCCAGGTTCTGTTAGATCTGCAGCGAGAGCGAAAAGCAAAGATCATTATGATGGCCAGCACAACTAGGACGATGGTCAAAAGGATTCCAACTTCATAGTGAGGCTATGTCAAACACAAGAGGGTAAAAATAAACAACAATAATCAAATCAATAAAATTCAAGTAACGGCTGGATCATTATTTATTATCTAATAATAAAATGTATCTCATTCTTTGACTTATGACCTGGTTGAACAACCCATTCCAAAGAACATGCATGCATTTAATTTCAAATGGTAATTAATTTAAAATAACCAGATGCTACTACATTATGTAAACAAACTCAAGTCAACATTTGCTCACCCATTTTAGTTCATCAATCATAATGTCGATCTGGACCATGGCCTCTTCATTCTTATTAACCAGGCCCATAAGCTCTTCGGCATCACCTGCCTTAACCAGCACCACCGGCCTTGGCAAGGAGCCCGAATCCCGGAGCTGTGAGTGTAAAAGATGAATGATCAAGACTTGGATGAAAAGCGTCACACTTACTATCAATAACTATACGATTGCAAACATCTGAACCTCATGAGCTGCGCCGGCATCCTCAGTGATGTCGAAAATGACAGCCTGAGCCCCCCTCTGCAATGCCAGCCGAGCCTGAAAGAGGTAAAAGAGTGTGAGATGAATCCAGAGTGTCTAGTGTTTCTAAATCTGGACTTAAGCAGTGATTTAGCACAAACTTCTCAAAAGATCTCAAGTGAAAGCACAGTGCAGACCAAAGAAGTTCTTCCACACCAGATATTAACCAAAATATGTGTTTATATTTTATATAAATATTTAATCATGATATGAGTGTATGCACCCGGCAGCATTGTGTGTAGCTGAAACACCAGGCCAATAATTAAGTAGGGTGGATATATTTTGTAGTTAGTAATGGAGAATAAGAGACACTTTTAGCAAGCTGGTTGAGATTAGCAAATTAGCATTAACATAATTGATAATTTTCAAGTACTTGACTGAAAATCACATATTTAGTAATGTTAATCAGTTAATTTACGCTATGCTAATTCGTGTGCTAAAATGCTAATTTGTTATTATAGCGTTGCAGGAAAATGTACTATTAACTTTGATATTACATTTATGAACTTTTACAGTAGAACTGTGACGTAGCTAAATTACCAATGAAGTTCACAGTTCTACTGTAAAAGGAATTCGTTACTGACGTTATTTTACTCGCTACACTATTTTATTAATTTATTTGAATGTAATTCTGTATAACATTGTCCACGAGGTGGCAGTGTAATCATATAAAACCACAGCAAATACGCAGTCTTGTCAATACACAATCCATTCAGACCTTTAATATCTACACAATGTATCATTTCCTATCATTCTGCTAATATTCGTCTTACAATAAACACTGTCATACCATCAGATTTCTTATAAAATGGGTTATTTGTACCAAAATGCACCTCCAGACAAACTGTGTAACAAGGACCATGTGGGACAGACGTAATAACATTAAGCTCAATATTTATTGTCTATCTGATGATTAAGACACTACCAGACCCACCTGACCTTAAAGTTCCTAGTTTCAGACGTATAGAGCAAATAAACACTCTTAAATCAATGCAGATAGTAACGTACGCGTCCAAAAAAATTTTTTAAAGACAATTTTATTAATCAAGCAGTTAAGAGCTGTAAAAAAATCAAGACCCTACACTACTCTTAACTCATTACATGTATTCACTTCCTTACATCGTATACAGAACAGCCACCCCAATCTATTCTTACATACGTTCTATTCCAACAAAGCAGCAGATGCATTGTTGTGGGTTTGGTAGCTTTTAATAGTTTATCGTGGTTAAACTGTGATAAAAGCATTGAGAACACTAACAGGTGGATTTATTCTCCGCACAACAATAAAACCAACGCTCTACAGGATTTAGAATGAAGATATGATTATGTTTTACTTCAGCACTGATTCATTTCTGATTCACATAAGCTGTGAATATTGAAGTGTAAGCATTTCCTCCATGATTCTATAACACCCACCACCTGGATCTGACCACACACACCGTCGTCGGGTGTGCGTTCTTTTACCCATCCAGACTGATCTTCAGTGTGTTTGGGTGGCTCAGTGGGTGCTTTGTGGGGGCAAGTCAAGGCAGTTAAAAAGAATTCCTCTGAACCAAAAAGAACCCACAATGCAAGACTCAAAACTCAAATCACACACTTGTAGACTTGGAGTCTGATGTTTTCACATATCTGAGAAACTATAAAATCTCAGTATACTGAAAGAACCCGGATGGTGCACTAAAAACAATAAAAACAAAGTTTAAACGATGGACACTATACACATTAACCCGACGCCATTTTGTCTACGGAACGGAAGTAAAGGAACATTTAACCGATTAATAGCATCCATCGCCAAACATGAAGGGGCGGCAAATGCTTCGTAAAAATGTTACTAGCGGTAAAATCATGACAATTAATAATATAAACAAAAGCTGGTAGATATTTTGACAGACTAGAGATCTGCAATCAAATGTTAGTCCATCACTTCTCTGAAGTCTAGTGTTCCATTTGAAATAACACTCAGACAAAAGTGTGCACTTAGACCTTCTGACTTGAAGAATAAATCTCTGTTACAGTATCATTACAGTATTCTAAATAACACTACTCCGCTGTGGAGGTCAGGGACTTGCATTGGTGGAATGAGCATTGTGTACCCTTCAAGTGTGCACTTTGTGTACTGTTATGTGTCAATCAGTGCAAGTCAATGAAACCAAATATAAAATATATAATATTTTAAACCTTGTCGGTTCCGAATGTGTGTTTTAAGCTCAGACTGATGGTACAGTGGCTGTGTCGTCAAGAAGGAGCAAGGGACCAAGGGTGTGTTAAAACGGGTAATGATAGGGTGTTGGGCTGCAGAGCGATTCGGCCTCCGCAGCAGAAGTAGAAAACACTCAAGCAAGCCTGCCATTTCAATTATAGTCTCACTGTGCTTCGAGACACACACACACACACACACACACACACATAACACTTGTACACACACACGTAACACTTGTACACACACACACATGTAACACTTGTACACACACACACACACACACACACACACGTTGCTCTTGTACATACACACACAAGTAACACTTGTACACACACACACACACACACACATACGTAACACTTGTACACACACACACACACACACACATACGTAACACTTGTACACACACACACACATGTAACACTTGTTCACACACATGTAACACTTGTACACTGAGTGACAATGAACT
>JAOTRQ010000019.1:780806-791092 GCA_028565875.1 Hoplisoma paleatum | reverse complement strand
TATAGTATATGCATGAAGGAATATATTAATATCTAGTCTGCAGAAATTTCCATTCATTATTAACTGCCACTGTAGTGATTAAAATGCTGATTGTGGGGCAGGATATCTTCTGTAATCTGATTCAAGACTCGAGTGAGTTACTAGATAAGCAAAATCCTTCAAAGAAAACTGAGTTTTACTGATTCTGTACAATATCCAGTAAGAAAAGTTTTAGTGTCAAATGTAAATTCTTTCCTGTTCTTAATTACGGTTCAACATGGTAATGCTATTCTCACTATATGAACACAAATTCCCACAGACATAATTAGTTAACTTTTGAGAAACATGCTCATAGAAGTGACTGATGTTATTTTAGAATGTGATTTAATACTACTATTGGTCAGACGTCCAAATACGTTTGGCCATTTTGTAAACATTCAACATACTTTAAAAGGCAATATGAGCAAAATAAGATGCCCAAGCTTTTCAGTGTCTGGATACTTTTGGTCGAATGTGGTGTGTATTAAGCAGCTGGCTAAGTTTTGTCGCTTCTTGGCTCTGCAGCAAAGAAAAGAATTTATTTTTTCATGTGAATTTCCCCTTTTTGTGGTCGACCCATCCTCCACTTCCCTCTGTACTTACTTACCACTCTCCATCGTTTTTTCTCTCTCAGGGTCGGGTCCTACTGACACGACACAGAAACAATTTGCACTGTATGAAGCAAGTTATCGACCTAGTGTCCCATGCATCTTTGTAAAACGTACAATTAGAATGGCAATACAATTAAGCAGGACGTGGCCTCTACCACTATCGCATTATTAATAAGTCTCTTATACTCAGACTCCTTTATCTTTCGTAGGTCTTTATTTCCCCCACATTACAGATTCATCATTTCTTGGTGATATGTTTTTAAACATTTGCTCTCAAGGTCTCAAAGTTTAGTAAAAAATTCCTATAGGCTCAAATCTATCCACAATTAAATACAAAAATAATTATTTGCATTTACATTTTTCATAACTATGTCCTATGAGAAACCAGTTATTTTGAAAATTTCTTCTGTACATTTTACAGAAAGACAGAGTAGCTCTCTATAATACTGTAATAATGCTATAACATAATACAGTAGTAGTATCAATACACAATAAGTTATAAGAATTTTAATAAGAATTTCTTTGAACTGACCGTTTTCATAACAAAACAGCACCAAATTTTCTTTTTTTAAATAGACAAAAATAAAGAATACACACGAGTTTAGAACATGACACTTCACCCCAAACCATCCACCTCTACAAGTATCCTACAAGCCCAAGTCAGTTTTGCCAGATCTCTCTATGTCTGTGCAAATTTTCTCCCAGATTAATAGGGATGTAAATTTCCTTGTTCCATCTCCACCACTACCACGTTGCACTACCATGTTTGGATGAGCAAAACACTCAAGAGAATCAATATCAAGAGAATCAATGTGTCTGGCAAAGGCTGCAAAAGTCTGCAAACGCCAGTGAGTGTTGGCTATGTAGTGAGTAGGGGTGTGCACATACTTTTGGGCCCACAGTGTTGTAAGTATGATGTTTGCTCTATAACGATCTATCTGTTTAATATAAAAAACCTCTGACAGCAGCTTTCTGAATATGTTAATAATGGTAGATTAACATAGTCCAGAAACAACCTGCTCTCATTATGTGGGTGTAAAATTCAAACAGCATTCATGATTCAATTTGACCATAAAGCTAAAGAAATGACACCTTTCACACCTACATTTATTTGAACTCATTCACCATGTTAGTTAAGAGGAAAATGAAACAAAGGCTGCAGCGTAGAACCGATACCACTGACTTCTGTAGCACATGCAGTAGAAAGTCGGTGCAGATAAAGGAACTGTGACAGCTTTTTGAAGCTGATGCAGGGCCTTACACAGGAAATCACACAGTTGAGTGAGTTCTTCTGCAGGTACATCCTGTGCTAGATCGGATCTTTTTAAACTACTTGCTGTGAGCACTTCTGGTTTGAAGATCTCCATAGTTTAGAGTTTTCACAGAGCAGATTATACCAGAGATCAGATAAAGAAATAGCAGGTCATGTGTTTCTGTCCATCATTGGGTTGTTGGGGCTTCCACTAATCATGCAATCAGTAGACATTTATTTGATATACACTTGATAATAAAAAGTATTCAGACACCAAATGCATCAACGCTTTGTATAATACGTAACACAAGATGGGAATTCTTGCACATTCAGTCTTGACCACAGTTAAACCTCAATTGATTACAGTTCAATCCAAAACTGCCAAAAAACAAAGCCGTTGCTGATTCTTGTTTCACGTGTGACAAAAAACTATCTCATTTATTTTCCATTTGGTCTAAAGCTGGTTAAAATATGACGTATTGACCCAAAATATATCTCAGACATGTTTCTAGACTATAAACCCAGTAGTTCTCTTAGATATCTGGACAGGACAATGTACCAACAATCATCTCTAATCTTGTTTCTTAATTTATTATTTGATAATTGATCTTTAAATTACTTGTTTAGATAAGTATTTTTTCTGTTTAAATGTAACTGCACTGTTTATTGTATTGTTTTGCATTGTGTTCTGATCCTCTCTGACTCTAGTCCAAGCCCAGAGTCCAAACTAAACCTTGTTCTTAACCCTTAAAGCATGTGTTTGTAATTAGCCTTTATGTGGTTCTAGATCTCAAAGCTCAGGACAGGATTTAAAAAGTTAATACTTTAAAATGTTATTTTTCCTTGTATGAAGCATGTTGCATTGCCACTGTGTATGAAAGGTGCTATACAAATAAACTTGCACCAAAATGTTTCTCAGCTTTTAAATTTCTTTAAAGCTTAAAAGAAAATGAGAACTGTTGCAGGTCAGCAAAGACAGCAAGACGGCCAATAAAATAACAAACCAAATAAGACAAACAAACCAAGAACATCAGCAGAAGAGATTAGAATTTTTCATGATGTGTTTTTATACACACATGAAGCCAATGTTTCTAAAACTTTCCAAGTTTTTATACATAAAAGTACAAATTTGGTTCATTATCTGGGTCTGAATATTTAACAGTATTGAGGAAAAGTCCATATTAAAATATTCTTAAGGAGAAACGTTCCGTACACAAGGAAGTTTATCAAAAATGGTCACAAAGATTAATAAAAATTAAACTTAGAGAAGGATTAGTAAATATTCTTCATGAGGGATGTAACGAAAATTATTCTTCATTTATTTGTGATCACTTTTTATTTAAAAAATAAAAACGTGACTGGACAATTTGGCTGGAAAACCCCAAATCTGGTAACCAGGCATGAAACACCAATGACACAACCAGGTAAAGTGTATATGCATAAAAATAGTGTAATCTTATTTTATATGCAGTACTAATTCTCTGTCACTGTGGTTTTTGTGTCCATTTTTAAGTACAACTGCTCAACATACAGAAATAAAAAAAAAGATCAATCATGTCAATGTTCAGTTGCTCAATCTAAATGTGTCCAAATTCCTGAACTTCCTTCAAAAGTGTTTGTTCTGAGCTTTCTGACATCTCAGTGCCCATTTCAAAGGCTCACTTCAACATTTCCACAGTGATGCAAATGTTAAGCAATGGTTTAAAGAAACATCTAGAACATGTAGACTTACAATAAATGATACACAAAAGCTGTAATATATCAACATTAGTGCAGAATGTTTACTGGAGATGTAACGCGGCACCATGAGGAAAATAAAAATGTGCACATGTTTGGATTGTTGATGCATATAAGATGAATTGATTTTTACTTAAACAGCAGAGGGCGTTGATACTCGCCTGGTTGCCAGGTATTGGATTTTAAAGCCACATTTTAATTATTATACTGTTTTTGTCTTTATTTTTGAACGAAGAAAGTAAAGTTTGTCAGCACAATTTAAATTTTTCTTTGTTGCATCCCAAATTTACACCAAAACAAATGTAGACACTCGACTGTGTTTGATTCGTTCCGGTTTAAACAAAAAGGCACTCAATAATCATTAAAACATTTATTGATTAGTGGTTTGGGTTTTGTTATACTCAATTTTGTATTATGGAACAGAAAAAGCTAATTCTCAAACTGCAATCTAGAAAGTATATAATATATTTGATAAAAGTAACTGTATGTATGATTTGCTATAATGTCCAATAAATCATCATTTTATGTGAAAATAAATAAACATGGATTACTATTTGTAATGCTACTACTACTACTAATCTTTAATATTAATTTAATTATTCCAAAAGGTACACAGTTACACAGCAAACTAATTTATTTGCACAAAAGAGAATGTACGACTTTACACAGATGGCTGCTCGATTGAAAGGTCGTACATAACAATTCTCTTGGAGAAGTAATCCCATATCATCCGGCTCTTTATGTGATCCCCAAACAGACTCAATGATGATGTTGTCAGGATCAGAGCTTTTGTTGGCCATATAATCTCTTATGACATCTACGACACAAGAATTCATTACTGACTATTTGTCATTTCATTACTGTCTACAATAATCATCTTAACAGGACATTAAAGTGTCTACCAACAAATGTTAATAAGGGTGTTAATGTTTATTCTGAAAAATAAGTTTAGATAAAATACTGAATCTTTTTTCCAATATATTAATCCTGAAATGTCTATAGATAAAACAAAAAAGTAATGTATTTTTAAACATGCCCCTGTACTATAATGCTGTCTAATTCCCTGGTTACACAACTACTAGAGGCCAATTATTGGAAATGAGCCCAAGATAATTTATATATTGAAATCACCACAATAATCTGACATTTTTATACATGGATAAGAGATTATATCATTTTACTCATTTAATGTTATGTTGCACCATGTTAGAACCATAAATGCCCAGAGTACCAGTGTTTCCATAAAATAGACAAGAAACTATCTAGAATGCTAATGGTATAAAGTATTAGTCCATATGTCTACATATAAATAATGATATTCTATATGTAAAGACAAATAAGAGAATAATTGGTACACCAAAGAAATCACTAATCCAATCATTAGTCCAAGTACATTAAAAAGTAACACGAAACAAGACATTGGATCTTCCAACCAACATTTAGGGTAAATTTGAACCTTTACTTATACAAGAACAACTAAAGTCACCAATTTGACTACGACAAATTAAAACAATATTGTAAAGCATCATGATCAAAAAAGAATCATATTAAACACCATGTGTAAGTCAGTTGGGTTGATTTTATTGGTAAAGATGAGGCGAAATATAAAACTGAAGAAACTAAGTAAAACATCTAAGACGGTGACTGTTAAACCTCTTCCTGTGTGGTTTGACACCACGTGTCTGAGGGGGTTAAAAGGAGCGCTTCTCCTTTCGCTAGTCCATTTCAACTTGGGCCAAACATCTAGAAGACTTCGAGAAAGAACTCAGGACGAGAAAGAGAATGAATTTCGGCTTTGCTCGTACAGGTTTGGTATGTTATAAATTGGGGTCACTGTTGGACGTTGGAGGTAGAGGGTCAGGTGCAATATTTAAATTCTTTTAATGAGTTAATTGTCTACTTTTTAGAAGTACATATTTTTATTTTTTTTTTAGCAGTTTTCATTGTTTGAAGAAATTCCGGCTAACATTCATGTAGTAATACGGTATAATTTGTGAAATACAATATTACAGAGACTGGGCTTCTATGAACATAACATTTATTAGCTGTGTTTCTTCAAAATCCTTTAAAGTGTATTAATTCTTCAAGGAACTTGGAGTTTATTAAATTGCTATAGAATTAATACAAAATAGATAAATAGTATGATATCGTAGTTGCTAGCAACTTCCTGTTATTTGAATGCACTGCAAATTGTCAAATAATTTACAACCACCATGCAAACTTCTATTATTGACAAGCATCTAAATACATGACCTATATTTTTAAAACAGCCTGCAAATTTTAGTTAGTAATTCATTCTTATGCAATTTGACTTTATCCAGTTAAAAAAACAGCTTACTCATTCCAATCAAAATGGCCACCCAGCTGGCTAGATTAACACGAACTAGCAGGAAGAAGAAACTTCATACTTAACTTTAGATTTAAGACGTCTTAACGATTTTACTTTAGCTTTGCACAGATAAAAAATTTAATGTTTATGATTCTGTTCATTTATTCACCGTACTTTCTTTAGCGAGATATATTTTCAACAAAAATGTAAGGATTACTGGTGCTGTTCATACCCACGGGTCTAAACCCAGTGTTAAACGAATATAGACACAAGTGTCTATCTCGGGGTTCTATAAGAGTGTAAACTGCATGGGTGTGGTTCTTACAGGCAGCTGTGTAACGTGCGTTGAAACAGACAGGAAGAGTGTGTGTGTTTGTGTGTGTGTGTATGTGCTGGGGTGTGTGGGGGAGTGTTAGGCCTAAACCACTATCTCTACAGGTGTGACTTCTATCAGATGAACCCAGAAGGAGCAACACACTGGAAGTACAGTGCAGTCATCCATAAAGTAGAAAGCACTACTAAACCCCTCGCCACAGTGTAGTGTTTCCTACTTTATGGATGAGTGTACTGTTGGCTACTGGAAACACGTCACCGCGTCGTCTCGGCGCCGGGACAGATGGGGAAGTGGACTTGTTTCGGTGTGGTGCACTGCTCACTGTGTTCAGCTAAATCCACGTGAGCAGCCGCAAGCAAGGAAACAAAGTCCACGACTTTTAATTTAAGTATTAAATAAATAATAATGCTTAATTAAGCTTGTATAGAAGATTCAGTCTCTTTATAGTTCTGGTTCTGTTCTTACTTGAATAAAAAAAATAAACTGAATTTAAATGTAATGAATTGTTTTTGTGCTGTTTTTTGATTTTATTAAACCATATTTTCCACACAAATCCTAAATCAGTCTTATTTACTCAAATTTCCACTTATATTCAAATCCCAAACATCTTTGAATTTGTTTTCATTAAATGTAATCAGACTTAGAAATAAAATAAAGAATCTTGCATTTCTACCAGTTAAAACATTTCAGCAAGTCATAATGTATGTATTTAACCTTTAATTTAATTACTTAATAAACCTTAAATTAATAATTAAAAATAACTGCTGTAAACGATGTGCTGTACAATAAATAGATGTTGAACCTACACCGCAAACATTAAAACATCTTAAATATTTGTATGATTGATGGTTTAGAAGCTTGTAAAAATAAACAACATTTATTTCTGCAAAAATATATTTTATTTCTGTAAAAATGTCCTGTAAATGACAACAGCCTCTCATCACACACTGATACAAGCCATCAGTTTAATCCTTAGGGTCATGCAACGAAAATAAAATAAATAAAAAACAAAAACAGACCATATTTACACATTCGTCTGCAAAAACGGCATAAAAACATTTTTACAAACCATGTTTACGTTTCAGTACTTCCTTCCAGAAGAGAGAACTGATAACCATGAGAACACCGACAGACCTGTACATCATACACACGGCGAAACCTCAGCACTGGGCCGAGAGCTTCACATCGACTTGGCCGTTACTGCGTCCAGTGGAAAATAAAAAACTACAAAGAAATGCAAACGCTCATATTCGATAACAGAGATCATAAATAAGGCTGTACGATCGTGATTATTATGCATGCAGTCAAACATTACAAGTAAGACTAAATAACGTCTCATAAGGCTAGGAAGATCTTATGACCTACTGAATATGTACTAGCAGGCTAGCATCAAGCGTACAGGTTATAGACTTCAGTGAGGCGGCATTCACAAGGACATTCACAAACCACAATAAAACTTATTAAAATCTCTGATCTCAGGGGTGGACCTTTTATTTAATGCAATTAAGACATTTACTGGGTGTCTCTCCTCACACAAAGCTCATCTGCGTATGAACTCGACTCTGGGACAGTGAAGTCCGACAGATTGGAGCTTCAAATCCAAGCTCTGCTAGGCAGTCACTGTTTTATTGTACTATACATCTGTACATGTGTAATGACAAAGGCGATGTAGAAAGTCCGCTCCAGGGGGCGCTGTACGACGGCTGACCCTGCGCTCTTACCCAAACTTACATACAAAAAGAGATCTGTACATGTGTAACGACAAATAAAACAGGTTCTATTTTATTCTATTCTTTCTCATGCAGGTGAAAAAAAAAAACAGTCGGCTACTGTGCACTTGTCGGAGGGTCAGAAGTTTGGAAGTCAGACTCACTTTCCCCAAACAGCAGTTGATATCAGCAGCAGTAATAAAAAGTGCTACACAGTGGCAACATGTTGAGATAAATGTCGACAACCTGAGTGCATTATTCTCCCCCAAAATGTCCTTGTGAATGCGGCCTAGTTGCAGTTTTTAGGATTATAGTGCAGATTATGAATCATTGCTTGGCTAAAAGCTAGAAAAAGTTAAATATAAGCTTCAGGGAGAGAGAGTGAGCGAGAAAGAGAGAGAGATAGTTTATAATCCAGTGCTTCTAGTTGTTATTTAATTCAACATATATTAACCATTTCAGACTCAATGGCTACAATTGAAATCACACTTAGAATAGAGACCAAGCAAAGCCACCAGTAATGCTGTTCGCCCCATTGCATTAGGGGGAAAAATTCAGTACATTTAAGGGATGCATGGCATCACTCCAGCCAAGAAGTTGGAGGAGAATGTTTCTGATCAAGCCTTGTTCTTAAAGAACATAATACATGGTACAACCGGCATTATAATGCTGTAAAATGATTCGGGTCTGAAAGGGTTAAAATGACTATGCTTGAAGCTTGGAGATCTGTGTACTAAACTCCAGGAGAGATCTACCTAGTAGATCTAGTACTTTGACACATCAGCTGATCATCTGGTCTTCCGATCACCAGGAACAGGAAGAGCACCAAAAGGTTTGGCAAGATGTGAAAACTCGTCCTAGCTTAACATAGACTGTATCGTCATGGACACATCGCTGCGTAGCTTCCATTGAACATACACCTGAGAAACAATCTGACAAATCAAATCTGACTGATTTGTGAAGGTTGTTGTAGGGGACCAGTGGTGGTGCTCTGACCCCCAGGTTTCATACAAGCGTATGTGAAGACATAACACTAACTCGTCTGTTAAATCAGACCACGCGTACATCATCGATCACTGAACACCTCACAAGAGCTGCGGTACTGGAGATGCTCTGACCCCATCATCTAGTCACTCAGATTCGACTCTGTGGATAAACTCAGATAAACTCTGTTTTACCTGATTAGTGTTTATCAGGATTTTTACATTCATTTTGCTCACACATTCCCCTCACTTGCATGTTTAATTCCCCTCACTTGCATGTTTTCGGACTGTGAGGGACCTGGACTAACCGGGGGACCACCTCACACTGAGATCGAACTCAGGATCAGTGTTTAAAAGAGCATTAAAGGACTAAGTGGAAATACAAAAGCACTTGAACTTGCACACGGTCAGTTTGCATCGAATGTTCCTTTTAAAACGTCCTTGAAGCAAAAGAGGCAGAAATAATGGACTATCTGTCCATGATTTTGTTTTTTACTTCGTCCCTCATACCTCCCAACAACAACAACAACAGCAAATATTCAACATCGACGTGGTAAAACGTGCAAGCAGGAAACGATTCAAAGTTGCAGTGATTTTAGGTTTTATTCTTTCTTGCTGGATCCGAATTTCTTAAATAGTTTCTTGCCTTTGGAGAAGAAGCCTTTTTTCTTTTTGCCTGGATGAGAAGTGTTAGTGAGCGAGTCTTCATCTAATAACTGAGTGCAGGCAGCCAGCGGAACCCAGGACGGACCAGGCAGGAGTTCTGCATGGAGGTTCTGGTCCTGATCAGTGCTGGAAGTTGGTTCCGGGTGGTTTTGAGGACTCTGGTCTTGAACACTGGGTGTTATAGGATCCGGCTGGTGTAAAGATATGGTCTGGCTTACCTTTCAGGCAGAAAGATTACACAGCTTTAATGTTCAGGGTTCAAACAGTTTATTTATTACTAAAATGTATAAATATAAGAATATATGAGGTCAGATCTTTACAACTTACACACCTGGGATATTTGAGTCTATACACTGGATCGCCACCTATTTGTGGTTCCGCGTTTGTGGATTCACATATTGTTGGTTTGTTCTATACAACATTTGTACTCGTTATTCCAGGAAGCTCCACATCTAGTGCATTTTGCTGAATAACGTATCTTGCCGTGGTCTTTAAAACGGGGCAACAGTCCCGTGCAACGTATACGTGCATGTTCGATTTAAGCTTCAAAATAAGCCCTTTTAAAGCGGTTATATATACAGTGGAACCCCGGTTAACGACCACAATCCGTTCCGAAAGGTCGGTCGTTATCGGAAATGTTCACTATC
>JAOTRQ010000019.1:765371-780706 GCA_028565875.1 Hoplisoma paleatum | reverse complement strand
ATTATTATTATTATTATTATTATTATTATTATTATTATTATTATTATTATTATTATTATTATTATTATTATTATTTTGCAGTAAACCGATTTGAGTAAACTGGGTCTTAATAAATAGGTGTAGTAAAGATACTGCAGCACCCTCTTCTGTCTGGATTATGAAACTACAGGCCTAGTTGTTAACTAACGTAAGTCTAGTTGTTGGCTAAAATAAAACCCATCATAAAAGTTCATTCTGTAATATTTTTTGCATCAAAACGAATAAATTATGAAGACATTTATGTTTTCTGTATGGAAGCATACCTGTATAAAGCAACAGATTATAATGACGTATTAAACTTATGTTGTTTGCAATAGCCGTGAAATAAAACTCAAAGTAAATGTAAAGAGCACTCCAGTTTTATTAGTATTAGTGTTTATAAAGTATTTATTAAGTTTCCATTCTCTCCTAGTATTTTTTAGGGTTTTCTAAAAAGCTTTACATGTTGTGTACTTAATTTTCTTGGTATAATGTTTTATCCAGCTGCCCATCATCTTATCTTTTCACCCTTTTGATTGGTGCAGGGTGTTGGTGCACTAGGCATAAATACAGCCTAATGTAAAGTGCAGTACAGCAGACAGAATAATAGATCGCATGTACTGTCTTGTCTTAATATTTCAAAAAAATAAACAAAATCTTAAGGCTTTAATTGTTGAATTTAATTTTTGCTTTTGTGCTTAGCTTCTCAGCCCTGGCCTGATACATCAAGAACTTTTGTGGTGACTGAAAGAACCATCGCGACTCCTCCACCAGTGGAAGGTAAAACTTCCAAAAACTACTTAGAAAAATACTTAGAAAAAGATGTGATGAAACCCAGTTTGTAGAAACCTAATAAATTCCATAGAAATAAATAATACAGACGACTCAAAGTTGGTCATTGGTCATGCAAAATGACATACGTAATTTAAGTTGCCATAGCTGATATTACAAACTCCTCATTTTGAATCTCAGCTATCCGACAGGCTGTGTGCCATTGTAAGTAATGATTGGCTAGTATTTATAATGGTTTGAGGCAATATGGGGATTCTTGATAACCAATACAATTATTATCTCTGCTGGCTGATCGGTGGCAATTGAGTATTATTTAGATACCAGGCATTTTGAATGTACCCCTCTCTCACTTTCTGTAGGTACCATGAAGCTTTTAGGAGGTCGTCACCGCTGTGAGGGCAGAGTAGAGCTGTACAGGCAAGGCTGGGGCACAATATGTGATGATGCCTGGGACCTCCCTGATGCACAGATAGTTTGCAGGCTGCTGGGCTGCGGTGATGCCGTAGCCGCTCGAGGGGAGTCCTTTTTTGGACCAGGTGTTGGTACCATTATCATGGACAATGTGAAATGTACAGGCACGGAGGCGTCACTGCTACAGTGCTCCCATATACCATGGGATGTGCATAACTGCGATCATTCAGAGGATGCTGGTGTAACGTGCTCTCTTTTATGACTCCTTCAATGTGCAAAAAGCCACGTTTTTCTATCTATGGCCTTCCCTGATTAATGGGTGAGGGTGCTCTATACAACGGGACATGTAAATAACTTGTAAATAAATATGCATTCCGTTATCCTGAAGATATATTAAAAGATCGTACAAGGATATCATTCAGGATATCATCAAAGATGATATAATTTGAGTTTATAAAATTCTGTTTTGAAGCTTAAGAAATACATTTGCACACATTTTACAAAGCATAAATTCACTTCAAACTGTCCTTTGACTTTGTATTTATGTATATAGAGTATATATAAACATACACACCGACCAGGCATAATAAGACAATGATTCTGTCTATATCATGACATTTGTTAATAGGTGGGATATATAGGGCGGCAAGTAAACATTTTATTCACATATTTGATATGTTAAAAAGTCATATGAATGCCAGTTAAAGGGACCAAATTTTGATGGCTAGACCAACGGCTCATGTGGCCCGATCCAATGGACAAGCTATTGTATCTCAAACCGTTGCGGTAATGAATGCTGGTTCTGCTAGACATATGCAGGGCTGTTTTAGCACCAAAACAATTATAAACCCTTGTCATAGTTATGCCTGATCTGTGTATGATATATGAATGAAGAAAGCTATGTAAAAATGAAATATGGAAGACAAAAAAACAATTTAGACATAATGTTGATACAATATATGCTATGTGTAAATGATGCAAAAACATTTCAGGAAGTAAAAATAATCTTATGTCAATTTGGAGTGTTCATTTATTTGTGTGCAAAATACAAACAACCAAAATTCACTAGTCAACATTTTACATATCCGGGATGGATGTATATTTTATTAGAGGATTTTCGACAACAGATTGCAATATTTAAAGTGGTTTAGTAAGCATTCATAATTAAACAGCCCAACTATTAATAATTTTACAGTTATATGTGAAAATAATTATTTATTATACGTCTTACGTCATTAGATGTGACACTAAAGTGTCATTAACATTTTGGTTTTAGCAGTCACAAGAATCAATGTGACCAACAAACGTTGACATGGCTGAAGGGTCCAACGGCAGCAGACTGGCAGTGGTAAGAAACGGCATCCCGATTACTTAACCAGTAACTCTAAACCAGCTGCTATTAAATTATGCAGTCAAACTCATTCATACCTAGGGGCAAATAAACCAGGCAATCTGCTCTAACATGCTTTCAAGAGGTGGGAAAAGCCTGAAGTCCTCCGAGTTAATTTGGAAACCAACCGTAAGTAGTAAGAGAACCTAAAGCCTGCTTCTCAGGATATTTTTAAAAACACAATTTTGGTTCCCATCCTTTAAGGAGACAAAAGAGACAAAACTTATTTTTACTATTTTATTTTACTATTTAGTACTATCCTTAAGTCAGGACTTAATTCAGTCTTTATCCAAAGCAATTTGAAATGACAACGGAACACCGTTGAGAGCAATTGAGGGTTGTGAGCTTGCTATACTGGAGGATAAACACAAACGTGACAAAGCATGCAGAAATGTAATGCCTCCTAGCGTTGTTGTGGTGAATTACTTCACGGCACATATGACCTTGACACAGAAATATAAAAGGAATTCGACATTGAGGCGAGTAGTTGTTCAGTAGCCTATTAGCATACATATAGCTTGCATTTTTCTTAGTACGACCCATAAACGATGCCATGATTTAGCGTATCAAGTGATTTTCTGGAGTCAATAATTTACACATAATGAACATACACGGTTCTGATGGTATGTCAAAAAAACCATAAATTTTTCCCCATTGAAAATTCACACCAAATATGGTAATACAGAGAATTACATTAAAAATTAAAAATTATATGAACTTTATCCGTAAATCTGTATAAAGCCTGAAGACACTGTAGAGGAAACGTTATATTCACCACAACTTGCTTTATAGGCCATAAATATACGTTAGTATGCGCTAAAGCGCCCCCTTGAGGCAGATCAGGTTGATTAGTTGCGCCTGAGTAGCGGTGGGAATACGCTTGCCCATATAAGGAGTGTTACATCAGTCTGGCGCCCGCCCCCATTCCGCCCATTATCTCTGTTAATGACGCAACGCAAAGAAAGCGTATTGAGGGGCGGGGCGTACTGTCGGCACGCGCACAGAAAGCAGCTGCGGCGGCCAGAAGGACAGACTGCGCATGCGTGTGTCAGCGCTTCTATACTGCATCGCTGACCACATACATTCAAGCAACCTGAAGTCACCAGTTGCCGCACAGAAACGAGACTTTCTTTTTGCGCAACAATGGTGGACCGTGAGCAGCTGGTTCAGAAAGCCAGGCTGGCAGAGCAGGCTGAGAGATACGACGACATGGCAGGTGCCATGAAATCGGTGAGTCTTGTGCACGAGAATTTGTGTCGACCGACGGACGCTGTCGGTGCGATTTCGGTCAGGATGCACGAGCCTATAGGGGTCGATTAAATTAGAAGATTGCACGTGATCGTGCAGGGGATGCATCACATGCATCATATGCATCCGATCCTTTTCGATACGGGTTGCATGGGTCCGGGGTGGATGAATGCACCTTGTGCAAATGTGCGCACATTTTAATTATAGAGAAATCTCTTCATTCATATTGAATGACTGGTGTCGTGATTGAGTGAATGGTCTTTAATTTTGGGGCGGTGCCTTGGACCACATCCCTGGGAACAACAGACTGGACAGACATGGCCATAGAAGGATCGAGACTCAAGGTTCTGCATCTGCTGCAGATATGCAACGTCTTGTGCAATGTCTTTGGAGGATGGATGGAATTCGGGAAAGACCTTGAAATGTCGTTTCTGGATGTTCAGGGTGTGCTTGTGTGTATGATTTATACCAACTACTGCACTATGATACACTGTGCATTATGATATTAGTCGTTTTGATGGATGTGGGGATGCTGTCTCACACCTGGCTTTGTGTCTGTCTGAAAATATCATAAAGACTTAAACGATAAACATTAATAAATGTGTTTCACAATTATTTAGACACACTTGTGTATTGTAATTGTCCAACTGTTCTAATGATGACCTGCAGCTTTTTGGTGGTGACAGTAACATCCCACAGCTGCTAACCCCCCCCCCCCCCCCCCCCCCCCCCCCCCCCCCACCCCCCCCCCCCCCCCCCCCCCCCCCCCCCCCCACGGTGCTAACCCCCCCCCCCCCCCCCCCAACACACACACAGTATGGCGTGTACAGGTTTTTTTTGCCACTAGGCGTGTCGCAGCGCGTGCCAAGGTGCAGAGACCATACTGCACCATTTCTCTAATCCATCAGCATTCATTTAGAATACGATATCTCCATCATCAAACGATCAAAATCATTTTCATTGGATGCCATGACGACCTCCGAAGGCATCATTGTTCATTACCATCAACTTACATCAAACATACATCAGTCATGTCACAACAATGGCGCATGCATCTTGCAACTATTCAACCTCATGGTATATCCAAGGTAGTGATCTTAGTTTGTGTGATCGTATTTTACAAACATGCAATAATATATATGATGGCGAAGTAGCTGCATGATGCATATGACACAATACTTTTTGCGATTCACCAGACAAGGGTTTGTCGAGCTAAGATTACATGTGTATTCATCGCTTTAGGCTCTACCGCATCCCTGCTGATTAGAATCTCAAGAATATCTTCACTGGCAGATGTAAAAACCTTAGCATGACATAGTGTAGCTTACAATTACTTATCAGAAATATGTTAATATAAGTTATTACTATTAAGTTTGTGTGACGAACTGTGATGCTGATAAACACACTTTGATATCGAGTGGACTGGAGTGGCCTTCTTGTTCTATTAACATTACATTTACATTAATAACTCATCTTACTTATACTAATTTGACTCACTGGGCACACGTTCTAACCTTAACATTAAATATTGTGTTCCTGTGTATATTTATAAATTAATAGATGTTTTGTTGGTCGGTCTGGCTGTCTGTGTGTTCCTTATACAAATCCACACGTTGCTTTGATTACCACAGCCTTCGGTATGCTCACTTTTTCGGACCCTGTGTTTTTTTTATAACCTTTACAACCACCAAGAAGCGACCAATTACATAAATAATCGTATTGTATTGCTTTTTTGGAGCTAGATACTTCTGTTTCGGTTAAGGCCCATTTATACTCGATGGAGACAGGTGGAGTGTTTCTTCCATCCTGTTCGATCATTCCATTTGTGTTTTAGCATGAATCAGGTCACATTACAAACAAAACTGAGCATATTACCTTTTAATGGTTTAATTCAGTTGTTCTTGTCGATGACAGGTTAAAATTTTATTAGTAGTTAAACTAAATTATTATTCATATTGGGAATTGTCACGTTGGGAATTCATATAGCAAATACTGCTAGCACACCATAGCCAAGATTCGAAAGGCATAATTGGCATGGCTTGCTGGGCGGGAACATCTGCGGGAATACCCTGCCCTATAAATTAGTATTATCCTTCCACATACATAATTTAGGCTCTTATGAGAAGTTCTATGGCGCGGGTTATAGCTGAATGGATCATATATAGGTCACTCTGGAGGTTACACTAAATACCAATTGAAATGGGATTCTGTGCGTCTAAATACTTTTGGAACTATTGTGTATATGTCCCCACTAGTTCCAACTGGGTTTTTCTCAGGTTGGCATTTGCACATGCAGTTTATTTCTCTACTCACATGCTTTCCCTCCCACGCACACACTATTCACCCCAGTATCCTTGATTCCAGCTCAGATTTAAATATAGTTTTTCTTTCTTTGCAGTAATTAAAGCATTTTTATTGTATTTCAGTCAAATATGAAAAAAAACTATTTACATAACACTCCCACATAAATGCACACTGCCTTTACTATTTCTACAGTGATAGGTGTTTGCACACACATTTTTCTACTGCTACTCATTTTCACACACACACACACACACACACACACACACACACACACACACACACACACACACACACAAGCCGCATCTTTGCAAATGCTTAGACAACGTTGATTCATCTAAAGCAACCAAACAAAGAGAACTGCCTGGTTTCTATGGAAACTAAAGATACCATTTGTTAATAGAGCATTTGTTAATACCCTTAATATTCTTCCGTGTGTGATTAGATGAAAAGATGACGTAGCAATTAAGTGTTTCTAGAATGTACATAATTGCACTTTCTATACTGCTGTATTTTATACAATCAGTGATATGATATGTATTGGTATTGTGAAATTCAAGTTCAGTACTGGAGACTGACATAACCTTCTCAAAATTAGTATCACTGTTGGAATTGGAGAAGCATTAAGCACAAATTAATTCAATTTATTTCTGGATACGTTAATGACAGGATGGTTAGTTAGTCATTGATGATTTAATATATCCAGATCTCTGCATATTTGTAGACTCTGGGAGATAACCAGAGCTCTTAAGGAAACTTACAAAGACACAGAATCAACATGTTTTCCCAGTGAGCCTTTCTGGGCTTATTCTTTTGCTACTACAAGTGCAGACATGATTGACTTGAACCCAGTTAAGCAACTGTAGGACAACCTTGATGGTCCCCTATATCCTCTCCAGCTGTTGTTGGAGGCCCTGCATTCAGCATGGTGCCAGATACCTCTGAGAACCTACCATGACTTTATTGAGTCACTCCCATTTTGTCTAGTTGTCCATAATACACACATTGGTTATCCTGTATATTTGATGGTAATAAAGTGTTTATTATTACGTTTTTATTCAATTTCTTTGGATTTTGGTTAAATGCAGGTTCAGGAGAATTTGTTCAGGAGAATTTGTTATTGTGATTGTATTCACTTGTATTCACAAGCTTTTAATTTCTATAAAGAACAACTTATTTCTTCTGTCCAACAGGTGACGGAACTGAATGAAGCGTTGTCCAATGAAGAACGCAACCTGCTTTCTGTGGCTTACAAGAACGTGGTAGGTGCACGGCGCTCGTCGTGGCGCGTCGTCTCCAGCATCGAGCAGAAGACTTCGGCCGATGGCAATGAGAAGAAGATCGAGATGGTGCGAGCCTATCGTGAGAAGATTGAGAAGGAACTGGAGGCCGTATGCCAAGATGTGCTCAGCCTCCTGGACAACTTCCTGATCAAAAACTGCAACGAGACCCAGCATGAGAGCAAGGTCTTCTACCTGAAGATGAAGGGAGATTACTACCGTTACCTGGCCGAGGTAGCCACGGGGGAGAAGCGCACAACCGTGGTCGAATCATCCGAGAAGTCGTACAGCGAGGCTCACGAGATCAGCAAGGAGCACATGCAGCCCACACACCCCATTCGTCTGGGTCTGGCACTCAACTATTCAGTCTTCTACTACGAGATCCAGAACGCGCCTGAGCAGGCGTGCCATCTGGCCAAGACGGCTTTCGATGATGCCATCGCTGAGTTGGACACGCTCAACGAGGACTCCTACAAAGACTCCACCCTCATCATGCAACTGCTCCGAGACAACCTGACGCTCTGGACGAGCGACCAGCAGGACGACGAGGGCGGTGAGGGCAACAACTAAGAATGAGAGCATGAAGAAGAGAAGACCTTCGAGAATGATCGTTTCCCAGTCGTAACACACAAGAAAATACGCGTGCTCACAGAAATAAAGAAAAAGAAAAAGATATGAAGCAAAGTGAAAACGTTTATGAAATGGGGCATGATGGAACGTTAGCAGCCACGTTCATTGATGGTTGTAAAACAGCTGCAGTTCTCGTTTTTTTTTCCAAATAAGGTTTTAGATTAAAATACATTTGATGAAAGTCAAAGTAACCATCTTTGAGATCCATCATGAATACAACATTTGCGTTTGTTAGCATTAAAACACCCGGCTTGCCAGAATGTACCAGAGAGTTTAAAATACATGGAAAAATGTACACTGGCTTAGGGACTGTTCCTGTACTAGGACAAAATCACTTATTAATAAGTGACGAAAGTATTTAAAGCTGTCGGGGTTCATAAATAGGTAATATATAAATAACAAGGATGAAAATATGGGTAAACAAAATTATCTTGAATGTTATCGTCTTGCTGGTTTTCACAGGCTTTAGTAAGAGTGAATGAATTGTTTTTTTTTACTTTATTTGTGAATTTTGGGCCTGCAAAATTCCATTAGACAAACTGGTATTTAAACTACATCTCATTCAATGCAGCTCATACTGTGGCCCACCACTGGAGGGCAGTTGTTCCACGTTGGAGGTTTACTCGGGTGGTTTTTCAACAAGTGATGTTGAGAAATATCAACATAGAAACGCAAAGTGTCCAAGAAGATAAAATGTAATTTTAAAAAGGGAAAGCAAATACCTTAATGTTAGGAATAAAAAGGGTTGCGTTACAATTAGTTAGGATAAGTTAACACAATTTCTACAAGGTAAATAAACCCAAAATGGAATTTTACTGTGTTTTTCTTAGCATTGTTTAATAAATTGCCAAACCCAATTGAGGATTTTTACCTTATGACTCTCATTAGGTGACATCAACATAATTGTTTTACCCTGGATGCCCCTCTTGACACAACCCTCCTTATTTATCCAGACTAGGGACCATCGGTACAATGCACTAGTTATATAGGACTATAGGAGAACTATAAGACTGTGGGAGGAAACCTGAGCACCCGTAGGAACCCCACGAAAACACAAAGAACATGTCACCATGTACCACCCCACCTGGTGATACAATGATACATTGAATATTGATACATCGGGCAGCCCCAATTTCAAAAGAAATCTGAAATTTGCAGTTTGTTTCCTACAGAAATGGTGTTAACTGTTAATAATTAATTAGATTTTAATATAATGTATTTTTATGCAAAGAAAGGACGTTGCTTTATTACTAGGATTCACGTCACACTGAACGGAACTGGAACTATCGGCGGTCTTTCTTTCTTTTCTCCACCGATCTTTACAAGTACAATGGAGACTGATGGCAATGTCATACTGGGAGAAGATCTTACTGCAGCTTTGAGGAGATTTTTAGTTTTTTTTTTTGTTCCGTTTGATTTTTTTTTCAACAAAAAATGAAACACTGCACATGCCTATTATACTGTTTCTCAGTATAAAATAATTACTGCTTCAATATTCTCGTTATACAATATTGTGCATGCTGGTGATGTATTTATATACTGTAGCTTGACATTAACTTTGAAAGAAAAATCTAGATGTTATGTATTCATAGGACGAGGAAATGACTAGAATTCACTCTGATTATTATTATTTAATATTTATTACTTTTTGAATGGTTCAAATGGATTATATATATATATATATATGTTTTCCCTTGCTATAGTATGCTACACAGGGCCGTAATTATTAACCATAAACTGATGCTATAGTGACCTGCAATTCTTGTATTTGGCTTCTAATAAACAAACAAAGTGAGGGGAAAAACACCCTTGTTAGATTAACACATCGTCTGGTGTTTTGTCATTTTAAAAGCAACGATATTGTTGTACACAGCACTGAATGTTATGATTATTTTCTCATTTTAGACTTTAGATCTATAGAAAAATGTAAACCTTTAATCTGACTCATTTGTATTGTATATTTAAAACGAAAATTCATGTGGAATAAGCAGTCAGACAGTGTCCACATGAACACAGTTCCTGTGTCTGATTCAGTGCCACCCTGTGCGGTCGGCCCCAGAACTAACCTCCACTACTAAACCTAATGTCATGCTAGAATCTGACACTCACTGCCAACATGATTTGTTTTGCTCTGGTTAGGACAAACGTAGATTTCTTTTTAGTTCTCTGTCATTTTCCTAAAAGCATAAACTCTTATTCTTGTCGAGAAATTGACATGAAATCGGAAATGCATCTGTGTGCTCCTGTCGGGTGGCACAGTTACTTAGTGGTGCAGCTCTAACACCTTACAGCAACAAGTCCCAGGTTTGAGTTCCGGGTAGGGTTTTCTGTACGGAGTCTGCATGTTCTCCCTGTATTTACGTGGGTTTACTATGGGAGCTCTGGTTTCCTCCCATAGTCCAAAAACATGCAGGTTAAGCAAATTCAAAGATACAAAATTATCCATAACTGTTTGTTGTGACTTGTCTGATGAACGAGCGTCTCCTGTCATGAATGTTACCTAAAAGTGTAAAATGTGACATTAAAAGAGAAATAAATAAATGTGCTTCTGCTATTCTATAGTTGATGCTAATTAACTACAATCTATATGTATAAAATATTTTTTAAATGAATTGCAGATACGTGAATATTAATCTGCATTATTTAAAATTTTGAACATACTTAAAACACTGACAACCTTGACATTTGCTAGATTTTATTCTACAACTAGAAAATTGATTTCAACACACTGTGAAATGTATAGAATGGTATACAGATGTACACATTGAAATTATGATTCTTGTTTCCTCCCACTAACATGGGAAAAGTAGACAGGCTGCGAGTGGTTGAGTAAAAGTTTGACTTTGTATTGACTTTTTGATGTATTTTTAGCTTGAACGTAGTGTTTGTGAGTAGCACTAGAACCTGTGAATGATGAGACCCACCCGGCCACTACACACACTCGGTACTTATCAGATTTCCACTGGCATGGAACATGGCAAAAATGCAGTACATGGTAGTCCTGACTAAATATAGTTGGGTACTTATACTTATGAAGTCGGGAAGAGATAGCTGAGTATAAGAGTGAGAATAAGTAAGACACTAAATCATTTACACACGATCGCACACATATGGTCACACATGCTGGTTTCTTACAGCCTGAAAACAAAGACAATGAGGTACATTTTGTCAAAAGTTTAGTGTATTTGTGTCTTAATGGATAAAAAACAACTGCTTTAATACTGTTGCTTAATAAAGTTAAAATTTGCTTACTTTAAGGGTAAAGTAAGAGTAAGAATTCACGACGAGCAAGGTAAGCATCCACATGTCTTTAGTGGATTCAGTCTCCCAGTGATTACATCAAAAATGGATTGTAAGTTTTATTGATTTATTATATTGTTCGCATTGTGTTTAACACTGGTTATATTTATGACATTTATTCAGCAGTTGAATGCTTTTATCAACAGGTTATGGACAGGTACAGGTGTTGCTGAAACCCATCTCCATCTATTCAGTCTGGAGCTTCCATGTTATCCTGGTTTTTGTGTCAGTTTCCTCACACAGTCAAAAAAACACCCACTGAGGTTAACTGGAATGCTTTGTGTGTGATGGACTGGCAACATGTGTATAGTTTTTCTACATTATTTTACTTTATATTGACGGATCAAACAAAGACATCTTAATCAAAAATAAGAGTTTATTGAAAATTTTACGTTTACAAAGGTACATTTCTCTAATCGCCTCCTTCTCGAAGAGCATGCAACACTTTCAGAACATACACAACCGTTTTGATATACTTTTCATTGACCAGTTTACTCTGGTTTGCACCATTTTTGATACGATGTAGGATTCAAAAACTATACACGTCTTATTGTCTCCTAAAATCTGATACTTCTGATGCCACACTGCATCACTTGGTATCGCTCGGCTTCTTCACAGCACTTGCGTTCACTGGGATATTGATTTCTGAGGACTGGATGGCAGCTTTGGGGAATGGTGCCTCCACTGTCAGGACACCCTCAGGGGAAAGGGAGGAGGTGATCTTCTCTACGTCAGCACCAGGGGGCAGTCTAGAGAAGACAAAAATGACATTTTGTAATAAATGCCTGGTATAGGTTACAACCTTGAATACAAACCAAGATACACCCTGAGATGATGAGTAAAGTAAATGTTTTAATGAGTTAATGTGTGTTCTGTAACTGTTTTCTTATGGTTAATAAATAGATGAATGTATGGTATCCATTAGTGATTCACACTTCATTTTGGAGCTTAAGTGATGACAGGCAGTGATGTCAACCTCATCAAAATAGACGGTTCATCACAAATAAGAACGTATTTCAGCTGTATGGTGACCCTAGGCTTTAGTGCAGCTGTTCATCCATTGAAACTCAATCCATGGAGCAAATGTTAGGAATAAGAGCAGCTAAAATAGTTATATGGGTTGTTCACTTACATATGGATTTATATTGTAATCAATTTGTGTTTGGTACATTTATTTTACGCTCGAATGACCAATTAATGAATGAATACATGTGGGCATTGTGCCTAATGAGAAAAGTGCTTATAAAATAATCTCTAGGATCAGAAGTTTGTGTACGCCTGTACACTTGTTTCTAAAGCTACATTATAAATCCATTGGCTTTAATCATGTGTGATGACCAGAAGCATTGGCTTTATACTGTAGCTTCTATTATTGGAAATCTTTTGTCTAACAGTTCAAGATCTGCAGACATCAAGATAGTATTGTAGTTCATAACTCACGTGTATTTCCTTGTGAAGGATCTAGAAATGAAGCCATGCTCGTCTTTTCTTTCTTCGTGTTTACCTATTGAAAAAAAAAATTATTTGGCATTTACTATGATTCTGCCTCTACTGAATAGAAAGGAAACATGTAAACTGCATTTCTTATCAAGAACATCCATATAAAAACACACACAATTATATTATACTTTGTTTTAGTATTTGATTCTATTTTTCGAAAACACCTTTCACAAATTACTGAACCAGCTACCAAGAAAACAGGAAATCATGACCCAGGCACTGACATGATTGGACACTTTACAGACACAATTGGTCATGTTTCAGAAATCTCAGAATAAATTACATTACATATCTTTTGGCCCTCTTATGGAGGTGCTAACATTTAAGGTCTATTGGTGCTTGTGTAAGTACTTCTTGTTACTGTGCTTTGTTCCAAACAGCTCTGATAAAGGCCAGATCTGGGTGGTTCACTTCCTGAGGTGCAAATTCTTTGGTGTTCACAACTGGCTTAGCTTCTCAATCTAATACATAAATTGTTCAGTAAAGAACAGAAACACAAACCAGACAATGAAAGATGTCCTTTATCTCATCATTATGTAGACAGTAAACATCACAGGTGATTAAGATCAATCTGTATAAATCTATTACCATCTGAATTTGAACAGTTGGCAATATTTAAAAGATGAGAGAATTAATGTTTGGCTATTTTAATATAGAAAAACCTGGACAGGTGGCATTGTCGTTTATTTAAAGTAATAGACAGCATACATACTTCCCATATTGCCTATTACTAGTAAACAATATACATAGTTTATTGATTATGCTTCAGTACAACTCCATACAACAATCTGACCAGATCTAGCTGACCTAACAGACTAAAACTCCTTTTTTATTTAATGCCTGCATTTTTGTGAATTGAGAGTTTTCGATTTGAAAATGTATATTTCCAGACTGATGTTTATGACACAATACGAATATTATTTTATAAACTATGAATGATACTACAAGCTGTCAGTGAAGACCAAAGTCACTCACTTGTGACTCTCTTTAGTTTGAGTTTATGACAGAACCCCTGGTTTTTGTTCCCTTGTAAGGATTTTTTTTGGAATGCCATAAAAGGTCCATAATTCAACCACAATCTGATCTTTGTTTATCTAAATGCCCTAACTTCATGATTTTATTAATGCTGATAAAAATTGTTTAACTATTATTAAAAGTACCAAATCTAAATATGTGTGTATGTATACATATATATCTACATCTAAAGTTAACAATGTGTATACACTGAGGGAATGTGTATTATCATGTAAAGCATTCTAGGTGCAAACCCTAATTAACAGCCATATGCAAATAAGATTTTTGGATATAACGGCTAAGTAATGTGTTTCTGATAAACGCTTGGAGCCAAATTCAAATAGTTTGCTAAACATTGGCATCGTGACAATGACTTTTTAGGCAAAATATTTCTGAAACAAAAACAAAGACTTACCTATGATCTCTACAATGTTGTCCTTGGTCTTTACTGTCAGCTCTTCAGGAGAAAACTGGTTGACGTCTAAGCTCACCTTCCAGCCATCCTGTGTCTGTTTGATCTCTGACATGCCCGTGCTCATTTGGCGAGACAGTGCATGAGCAAAGGTCGCCGGATGAGGCCCCATGGGTGGGGGCATAGGTGGTGCAACTGCCTGGGCAGCGGCCATTGTGTTTTGCATCAAAGTTGCCAAATCGGAAGCCATGGAGGGGCGTATATAGCCAGGCCAGTGGCTGCTGGGGAAGATGTGCATGTCTCCTGAGAGAGCTGGCATGCCAAAAGTCTGATCAAAGAGCCTGCTGCCTTGGTACCAGTCACGAAACGGATCCCAAGATGGGGTGCGAAGAAAAGTGAAGGGGACACGCCTCTCAGCCATGGTTGAAGAAGAAAAAGGGCTTCTGTTTCTGAATTCTCAAAGCTGAAGTTTTGTAAAAGTCTTGTGTATTGTGCCCTGCTTGGTGGACGCGGGCTTTTATAACAGGCCAACACGCCCCCTTTTAAGTCATACACATTCCCAAACATTCTAGCACCGCTCATGCTCCTCCCAGATATTAATAGAAATGACTAGAATGTCTATTCATGGCAGATGGAGCAGGAGAATGGAATCAGAAGCAAAGACCCTCAGCTGGGGCAATAACCGCAGGGGTCTGTTTAACCTCTTCACACAAGTATGACATAACTACAACAGAAAGTTTGAAAGCTCGTCTATGAAAAATCAGTACCTAGGTCAGTGAAATAAGATGCAGTATAAATAAAACAAAGTCTTGGAAAGTCATTGTGAAGATGTTTAAAGCTTATAAGCCTTCATAAGCCTTAAAACAAGCATGTCTACCACAGCACTTTTAATGTCGTGTGACTCAGCTTTTCCAGAGCTCTCTGGCATGTGTGTGTGCGTGTGTGTGTGTGTGTGTGTGTGTGTGTGTGTGTGTGTGTGTGTGTGTGTGTGTGTGTGTGTCTCGAATGTAATGTTGACCTATTCACCTTTACGAATTGT
>JAOTRQ010000019.1:748789-765271 GCA_028565875.1 Hoplisoma paleatum | reverse complement strand
TGTTACAAACAAGCACTATTTACACAAAGTACTGGTAAATACCAGAATGCTTAATGCTTATAACCAGGGTTCTGTTCACATTTAATAGCTAATCAGGTTTCTTGTGGTGTCCAGTGCACAGTGATGCTTGCAAGTTGGGAATGCTTTATGAATTGAATATATATGAAATATAAATTTCATATAAATAAAAATGGAAATGTTGCACGTTTAAAAGGTTTGCAGGTATTGAATAAATTTGCTTTTTGTATACAACATACACCATTTTCACCGCGTCTTTATATCAATAAATAAATATATAAAATTAAGAACATGTTCGTATTTTTCCACTTCTTGTGTTCATTCTGTTTTAATTCCGAATAAATTTGGCACTGGGTCTTGTTAGACATGCTGAGAATAGAACTGATAGCCGTCACTGGAATGTTCTAGAGAATTCTCTAACGTCATTAAAAATACCAATAAAAACGACCGTGCTGCCCCCTAGTGGTTAACAGTAAACACTACAAATTTAGAAACTTTTAGAAAGAATGTCTTTTACAATGTCATTGAAATGTTAATGAACATATACAATTTGTTAAGTTTGTTCTTAGTTTTTACAGTAATACTCCCACCACGCATATTATGACCTATAGAAGTTATGAACTCGCAGTTGTTTTCTTGCATTCAAAACCGCATTGTGGCTAGCTGAATGCTAATAACATTAGCTTGTTAAGCACAGAACAGTTCGTTTTAATTTCTCTTTCCGTGTTTTTACTTCTCTTTCACAGTTCCCGAGATATGTGCAACAATATAAATGTGCTTATTAGAATTTAAAATGGGTCTTTTTACTTGTTTACCAAGTCTTGGCTTCAACATTCAGTTTCACTAGAAAATAAATAGAATAATAAATCTAACCGAAAGCAACTTCTATGGGCTAGAAGAGTTTTACACATCAGTAGTTTTTTAATCCCGTTGTTTAAAAAAGAAAAATAAAGAAGCATTGAGTTTTTCTTGGAATATACTTTATTTTCTGTAGAATAATAGCTACTACATCTACTGACTTAAATAGTCCCATCATAATCACTGTGTAGTCTATTTACTAAACAGAATATTGAATTGTTTGAGAAGAAAATGTGAGGAAGACTCAGGATAAATTTCCCTGATTGCATCATTAATTTTCACTGAAAGCTATACAGGGACAATAAAGGGAGGATTAGGGGTTTCTTTTAAAAATCTAAAGCCACTGATCTATGCTCTGATTAATATTATTTAGTAGAGAAGTCTGCAAATAAATCTCATAGGATTTAGTCGTCTTAGTTGAAAACCACAATGATCATGACTAGTATGAAAATCTAGTTGGATCTGTTAATAATAGTGCACATCAAAAATTTTCATAATGTTCAAATCATTATTTCTGGTGGTGCAATTATAACAAAAATACTTTGACATTTTTACACAAACAGAACAATCGCTCTAAGTGACTATAAAGTGTTTATAAACTTCACATTGCTTAGAGTTAAGTAACATGTCATTTATAGAAACTTGGTAGAGATCCAAATAAAGTAAAACAAACCATTTAAGTATTTACAATAACATTTTTCTTCAATCATTCTTAATTTTTGGATGCATGAAGCAATATACATTATTATTAATATGAAAGCGTAAATAGGCAGTAAATAAATAAATAATTACATAAATAAATAGACAATAATAAATAAATAAATATAAACACTTAACTAAACATGATCAAAACTAATGTTGCATTTCTTTTGCAGCCTGGTTTTAGAAAGCGGTATTGAAAACACCAAAAACCATTTAACATGTACAAAATGAGCTCACTAAATAATTCAAAGCTTTGCAACACCCACATCCATAACATATGTTTTTAAAATGTGTCTATACACAGGTTACCTTTGATATGCGTTTTAACAAGACCAATGAGTGGAGCTCAACAGTAAGAGTCTATCTTAGGACTGGATAACGTTATTTATCTCCTACTTCATATTAGATGTGTGTCAGAAACAGTACCGGTAGTACATTAAAAAATCTCACTAAGGAAAATAAATGTAATCCAGTGTTGAGCTCAATGAATTGGAGAAATTTATATCTAGGTTTGTTTTACACTGGCTAGTTTCTAACATATGAATTTCTTCCACTGTATCATGCTAATGTTTCCACATACAAAGGCTTAGGTTGTATACGTTTAGATATACAGTGCATAGTTACAGACAGAACTCGTAGCTTACACCTTTACATATCAACACCCTGGTGTACATACAGTATAATACATGTGTTAGAAAAGCTCACAGTTCAGTTTTTATAAGCAAAGCAGTCTTAAATTTTAGTAAGCCAACATTTGTTCTTAGTTTTGTTCGTCCATTTCAGATATGACAGTCATCAGGAATAAAGGGGGTCATTACACAAAGCATCCTCTGTCCACCTTACTGGGTAGAAACAAGACCTTTCTAGATAGAATTACATTCATCTCTGCCGGGTGATCCTTCTTTTATAGAACATTACTGTCTTTTTACTCACTTCTTAAGCATTTTTGAGACTTGGAAGTGTAACCCATACAAAGTGCTTTTCTCCACATTTTTTTGTTCAACGGGCGTCTGGTTTCTGTACACAGGCTTGTACTTCAATGTGTGGATGCCCAATCTACACTTTATTTTTTAAACAGTACTAAGAATTGCAGACTAATAGGTACAAGTTGGAAAAAATTATATAAAGGCACACTAGGCCACATTTTCACTGAATTTGTTTCATCTTTGTTTAGATGATTAAATGAGTCATTATATAGTGAGTTTTTAAGGTATATTGTGACCTGACCACATATTATAAAGCCAATCTTTATAAAATTATGCTCCAGTACAGCATCATTATGCGCATCAGTATGATGATCATTATGAGTATGATGATTGTGCTTTTAGTTCTGCGTATGTTATATCTACCTAATCTATATTTACTCTGTTCCGTAGTATTAGTGCTAATGTGGGATCATCCACAAATAGTATGAAATCATTAATAAAGCTAATGTTTTTATAATAAATATAATATATAACAGTGTTTTCATCATCAGAAGCTGTCAAGAAATTATCTTGTGTTGTTTCGTCTATTACGTCACGTAATATACAGAATGTATTAAAACACACACTTAATATTTGTATTATTTGCAAAGTGTGCCAAAAAGTTGCCTAGTGTACCTTTAAAAAGACTTTTTAAAGTTAAAACACATTTGTAAAAACAATAAAAGGACACATAATTTTAAAATTGACTTAACAGAGTAAGTTGGAATAAGATGTATGTGAACCTCCTGTGCAGAAAGGATTTAAGAAATAAATGTTTACTTATTTTTATCAAACTAAAGGTCTAAAGCTTAAGAAATGACGTATATCTGATATCTGATATATAAAATTGTACCTTAATTGTTATTATTTGATCTTTTTTATTGGTAAGAGGTTTAAGATTTCAAATTAATATAATAATAAATTAAAAATTTCACCAGTTCTGGTAATAACGATCTATTGTTTTTGTTACTTATTAAAATACACTTGGTCATTACGTAAATGTTAATTTAGGGGTATTGATACTGATACATATTAATGAATCAGTAACTATAGCTTCAAAACCCAATTTCTTTTCAATTATAATTTTAAGTCATACTTATAGTAATACTGCATTTAGTTTACATTTCCTTTAACTTTAAACTCTTTTAATATTTTTTTTCTCAAATTCATTTCATGAACTTGTGTAAATATGAGTATATAATGATTATTTTACCATGAAGTGTAGGGGGAAATTGTCTGGAGTGTTTGAAATACTTTTTTATTCCTTTGGACGCCTCCTCAGAAGCCAGGACTCTCGTAGCTGCTGTTGCTGTAGTAGCTGTGGGCCTGGCTGAGGCTCCGGGAGTGACTGCTGCTCCTGCTGCGTCCTCGGCTTTTGCTCCTGCTCCTGCTCCGGCTTCTACTGTGACTTTTACTCCTGCTTTTGCTTCGATTTCTGCTGCAGCTTCTGCTGTAGCTGTCGTAGCTGCGGCTGCTGTAGCTGCTCACGGAGCTGGAGGAAGGGCTAGGTCGATAGTACGGGATCGGCCGCTTACGTGCACTACGGGGGGGGAGGGGGCAGATGTTACTGTTAATATATGTACAATGCAGCATCAATAATAAAATCATACATTTTATAGGTGTTAATATGTAATGGGGACATGATAAAAGGTTAAAGATGTAGAGTACAGTAATTGAAGTGACATGACAATAACCCCTTTCACTCATTTATTTTTACAAAAGAATGTTCTTCAAGTTGACCAGGCTGTGATTACTGGGTGGGTTAAAGTATAAGTTTATAAGATTTCAGAACCTAGACTACAGTTTAATAAAGTGTTCTCTTCCACTGATAATTTAATAACAAATATAAATCAATTATTATGTTTAAGTCATAGCTGTGGAATTCTGTTTACAGAATGCAGTTCAATACCACTGAGTTAGCAAGTAATTTTTTCACACAGCTTATTACAACCTGGTAAATGTTTTTTTTTCCAAATCAGTTGTTACAAGTATTAACCCATTTCAGTGGTTCACAGTTCTAATCACATGAAATGATCTTAAATGTAAAAAATCTAAACGGTTTCAGGCAGAAATGGGTTAACTAGGGTTAATACACACACACACACACACACACACGCACGCACGCACGCACGCACGCACGCACGCACGCACACACTTGTTTGTTAAAACTCCATTCCCAGACACCACCTAGACACATATTAATAAACATTCATAATATTTTAGTCCAAGCATCTGATTCAATTCAGTTGTCAGGTTGTTGTAACATATTTTAAAGTTGGAATAAACAATGAGGTAGTTAGATACAGGTCAGCTTGTATTTAAATGAATACAAATTTCATCAAGAGGTTTTCAAGATAATTTTGGAAGGATTAAAAGCTGTTAAGAAAATTAGATTGAATCAAAATATTATTACTATCATATGTGTTTCTCTAAACTTCAGTTTTCTGAAAATAGTCCTACTTACTATCATGTCTATCGGGTTATCTAGTCTGGCACAGCCATTACAAAATTCTTTTTTCCAGACTAGCTGTTTCGCTATTTAATCAGTTCTGGTGTTTATTCCTTTAATTATCCAAATATTGAGTAAAAGATGCTCTGTTAAAAACCTCTTGATTAGTCTTTTCCATGTAAACATGTACCATTAGTATGCGTAACACATCATTAACAACAGAGATTATATTTGACAGAAGAAAAGGTTAAAGTTAGATGACACTAAAAGCACTGTATGGTGCCACTGCTTCACCAAACGTAATCACATGGAGTCGAGGCCTAGAAGAGTCTTACTGCAAGGCAACAGTTACCATGGTAACCCTGCCTCCACATTCCAACGTCTGGCATCTTCTGAGTACCTTAGTACAGGGGTAAAAGAGCTCATTATGTTAGACGCAACCTTAGGAAGGCATTGCTTCACACTTTTTTTTGGCATTCATTTGAAGGCATTCAACTTTTGTAATGCAATGTTTGTAATTTAATTTCTTTCAAAATGTTTAAAGGACTTTTAATTCGTTTGTTATGTATTACCTAGTGTGCCAAAAATTCTACAGCTGACTGAATCAAAGGTTTTTGTTTAAATGCAGAAAAATTCCACCTCACTTTTAAATAAAGCAAACAAACAGAATCAAGAACTGTTGCATTTACAACGACGTGACCAGCAAACACTCATTTTCATTGAAGTGCCAGAGCCCGTATATGCATAACGGGTGAAATCTCTTTATGTGCCAGTGATTTTCAGCAAATATCTTCATGAAGATGTATTGTATCGCCCACAGACTTGTTTAAAAAGAGGTCGAAAATGTCCCCTTTAAACAAAATCATTCACAACACCATGTCAAATAAAATATGTAATTACAGAGCTTGTTTGTGTCAAATAGAACAACCTTATAATGCACCCTAATGGCATGCTGTGTATGTTGCTCATCCAATTAGCCATAAAACAATGTGTACTAAAATTAGCAATGTGGGGACAATTAGGAATAGTGTACCTGGTGATTCTGCGTGCTTCCATGAAACTAGGTGAGTCTCTTCGTCTCTTGCGAATTGGTGAGTAACTGCGGGAGCGTCGACGAGTTCTCTCAGCATCAGAGTAATGAGAACTGTCCCTCTCCCTGTACAAGCACATAACGGGATAAGAGCATAAGCTGTGTTTGCTTTTATTGTTAACTGAGTTGAATGTGTGGCAACAGGACCAAACTATTCAAATGTGTTTATGCACTTGAGTAGAGTAGTAGATACCATTTGCCAAATTGGTGCTACAAAGGGTCGTAATACACCCAGATAAGTAGAACCAGTGCTTACAGACTTTACAGACAGAAACCATATTCCAGTTTGATCTTGAATTAACTGTTTATCTGTTTACATCATTTACATTGTATAAGTAAGCATGTACCTGGAGTTGTTCTGACGAGTATGCGGGGACTTGATTTTGTTTTGTGTGTGTTCTCTTGAAACAGATCCTGAGGAGGAGCGAGCGCTGCTCCATGAGCTGCTTCTCTGCTGCATACTTGATTTGCCTTTCTTGCGGCCCGATGCACGGCGACGTCGAGCCGGTGATGCTGATACACTGCGCTGACGGTTCACCCCTGATCGGTGGTGTTTCTTTGATGAATGAGACCCTTTGGCTCTGGCATAAAAAATTAATCATACAACAATATTTCAAATTGCACTTAAATTAATTAGGGGAAGGGGGAGTTTAAATACAACAAATCAAATTTCTCAAAACAAAAGACTTAATTAAGACCTTAATTATTTAGAAATAAACTGGCTCTCACTTTTTTGGATTAGTGCCCTTGGCTTTCGGCTGGGTGTTAAACTGGGAGTCACTGCTATGAGCTGGAGAGTAGCAGCTCTTCTCCCGCTGTGGTCCTCCTCGTTTTCCTGCTGGCTCAGTGGACAGCTTAGCACACCGCTGATGTCTCTCCTCTCCTTTTGTTGTGTCTCCAGTCTGGACACGTGCCGGATGGCGACCGGGGCTCCGACAGGAAACAGTGTGGCTCTTTGCTTCTCCTGTATGAGGAGACGTCGGCATTTGCGATTCGCTTGGTGAAGAGGATGCCACTGATTTCTGTAAATGTATAATAATCAAAGGAAAAAAAGGAAGAGGGGTGACACACATACAACAAATTAGAAAAAAATTCTTGTAAGATTTATACGGTGTAATTGCCTAAAAGGATTAATATCTAAAAGAAAAGTGCTACTTGTTAAAATATGGCTTATAGACAGTCCTCTATGGTGCAGCGCATGCAATACTTGACATGCAAAACCATAATGAGCTGAAAATTGAAATCCCAAAAGAAAAAAAGGTTAAAAAAAAAAAATATATATATATATACATAAAACTGTAAAAGAAATAGAAAATAAACTATAGTAAAACAGTGTGAAAATAGAGAAGAAAATAGACAGAAGAGCTTAGTGAAAACGAGGACTGAGTTTAGAAGTGGCTACATAATGGAAAAATAAAACAAATAAAGTCGAAAGTAAAATCTAGAACCAACAACTTGACAGAACATCACAGAAATGGAAGGAACAAAATAAAGATTCACAATCATAGAGTCACTCAAATTAGAAAACAATTGATCTTCTATACAATAGTAAATTTCTGCATGTGGATTGTTTTTTTTTCCTGCACACAACTGCTGAGATGTGAACAGCGACCCATCTCCTTTTTTATTTTACATGGCTACTCTGTTTTAACTCCCTTTTGGTTAACATCCACTTACCAATAAAGTGGCATTCCCTCCTTTAGTAGGTAAGGTATGAAGAGAAGGGAAAAGTGGGGCAACATAAGTGCATCATTAGATTCACAAAATGCAAGAGAAAAAGACACAACACCCTTCCCTGGTAGTGAGCATGATACAATGCATGAAAATAAAACGACACACCAAATGCAGTAAAAGAATTTTTTTAAAGAATAAAAAAAAATAAAGTTGGTGTATGAATCATGTAAGTCGTGACGGTTTAAATCTAGATGTTACTTGGCACTCTTGGTAAAGATGGATAAAAGCACACACGTGTTGTAAAATCTCACAATAAATAAACCAAATCAGCCCCCAATTCATACAGATTCTCCAAATAATATTGCAAGTTTTCTAGAAGTTTTTTATCACTACAAAAATGCTATAACTCTATATAAAATGTTTGGTTTGTAGAATCGACAAGCGTATGGTCAGAAGTCATAAACACCCTGTTACGCTGTTAGAAATATCTTGTGTGTTTTTGGACCATGATTCTTCTGCATTATATAGCCACGGTAATTTTATTTTCATTTCTTTATCACTGTACACTGGTCAGGTGCATGACAGATAAGGTTCTGTGCAAGGTAGGAAGGAACACCCTGAACAGAACACTAATCCAAATGTTGTTGGATATAAATCAACCACCGGGTTATTGCCAGTGAGGTCATTAAAGAGACCTGGCCAGGAAAAAGTGCCACTAGAATGATTTAAGTTTAGTGTGTGGAAGGCAACATGAAATATACTTAGACTAAGACTCAATATGGCAATGGATAGTTTTAGGAGGCCTGTACACACACCGTTCTTTAATCACACACTAGTTCCTCTGATTAAGTAATAATACACTTCCAGACAGGATCACTGAAGTGCTGTCAACAGGAAATTTATACCTCAATGAGACAGACGAGCAATCACTTGAGAGTTCTTGAATAAAGTAAATCTAAACGTTTAGATTTCATCAGTAAAATGTGTGTATCAATGATTACTATAGGTCCAGTCACAAATAAAATTTGTGTAACTTAATAAATTACAGCTTTTTATTATAGATTTTAAACCATCTTTGTCAACAGGAGTACTTATTCAGATTTTTATAAAAAACACAAAAGTCCTTGATTATTTAATATATTGTTTTCCTATAAAATAATTTAATGAATTACTACTTTGAATAAAAGCAAAACAATAACGTTTTGCTAACACGGAAAGTATTATATAATATATCAATTTATACTTTTGGATATCAATTCATGGTAAAGCTCTGAAGTCTGTGTCTGAAGAATGTGTTTAAAAAAAGTCAAATGAAATAATGTAAACAAAGCATAAATAATTATAAAATGAAAGTACTGGACAATGAAAGAAATTTGGCGCAGACCTAAATGCTTATAATGCAAAAAAATATATATAAAGAAAAAAAAGGGTAAAAAAGAAAAAGTGAAATGGACTAGAGAGGGGGAGGTGTGTTGACTTTAGCACAAGAGATAACCTACATTTTAAGGCCAGAAAACAAATAATTAATGCTGAATAAAATCATGAAGAACATGTTGGTAAGAAAGGAAAATGAGAAACAATAAAATATGTATCTGCCAACTTTTTTCATGATTGATAAAATGAGAAGAAGGAGAAACAGTCAAGCCAGGGTGCTTGTCACATTCTCATCTGCATAGAGACCACGTGCGTAGGCAGAGCGTTACCTACCTTCCATTTCAATCAGAGACACGTATGCAATATTGACAGAACGAGAAAGGAAGAAAAAAGGAAGGGGGTAAGGAGAAAGGAAAATTCTCCGCAGCGAAATGGGGGGAAAAAAGACAATGAGGGTTTTCTTTTAGTATTCAAGCTAAGTAATCGGGAACCAAACAAACCAGTCAAAATAAAGCTGACGAATATGTAAAAAAACAAAACAGGGAGGGAGAGAATGAAAATTTACTATGATCGGTTGTCTTTTTCGCTTGGACACGGTGTTAATACAGTTGATTTGTGTACCTAAATTACAGTTAAATGAGAGACCTGTTTTACAAGACGATCCTGCAAAGGGAATAGAGAGGGGATAAACATGCACACTGTGGTCGATGGGGCAGAAAGCATGTCAGGACGATAAAGAAGAGAGCCACACACCACGAATGGACAGGAGGAGATGGGGATGTTGAGTGCTAAGGATGGAGAGCTAAATTTTGCGTGTTTAAAAGGGACCCCAGTCATATTACACTAACATCTGTTATTGAAACGCTGCTCAGATTCGGAATGTGGAATGCGTTTTCAAAGAAAAAAGTTGACAAACAATTGAACTCTTGCAGACGAAACATTTTTCAAGCAAAAACATTTTGGCCACATTTACGAGTCAATAAATGGCTTGGGTCCCTTTAGTAATAGACCTTTACTAATATTAAATCGGTTTTATCCTGAACAAAGACTTTTCCATAAAAACAAAACCCTCAGAATTTCTGAACTAAATGATGAATTCTTGAATTATATAAAATTTACAATAGCATGAATAAAGACTTAAAATCACCAGCAAAAACGTATAATATAATAAGGTATATAATAATCATTGTCATTGTCATACAACAATATCACACAAGACTCTGTAATCTTCTGTTTTCTTGGGACCATATTCAGAGTTTTTCTACACATAAGCTTCATAAACAATGTTTGAATGGTCCATTCAGATTAAAGACGATCATTTGAAAAGATGCATTCGGGGTTGCCAGTGTTTTCTGAGCTGGGTTCTTTGGTGATTTTTGCTTTGCCGTGTATAGATCACTCCCTAACACAAGCACCGGCATTATTCCAGTGTACAAATGCGCATTATGGCATTATGTAAGCATAATGAAACGTCAAAAATTCTACTACTTGCATACAAAAAGCTATTTTAGAAAAGTCTTTTTAGGACAAAGGGAGACGTCATGGATTATACGTTAATGAATTTACCTTAGAGGGAAAGTGCAATTTGATACCTGAAAGTAATTTGCTGAATAATGAAAAATAAAAATGCTTATTATGAGAAAAAATAAAATGCAATTATTATCACATTATTGCAATGGCAAAATTACATATTTTCAAAGCAACTTTAGACTAGTGGTATCCCAACCACTGAGCCATGGACTGGTACTGATCCATAAATCATTTATTACTGAATGACACAGAAAGTTTACAGTGGCCACTAGGTGGCAGCAGTGTTTACTAAGCGCAGAAGTCACACTGATTTTGCCTTCTACAGTTATTTTATTTTAATTTTATATCAGATATAACTTGTTTGTTTACAAAATCCATGTGTGCACTCACATAAACAAAATTTGGGCTTTTTAGGTAAGATAATTGTAAATGTATTACACATTGTTTTGTGTTAATTATTATCAGTAACACTTTTTTATTAGTTATTAATATTACAATATTTTATTGTGTACTGTGTATTATGCCCAACATATGGTTACTTTCCCCACCGATGGGTTTCTTTACCAGTTAAATAAATGTATAAACAATAATCGAGACGATCTCAATATAGACGATTCATGTACAAAATAGACTTTTCCAACACAATTCCAACACATATTTACACCTGTCTAGACAGAGTTTAAGGACAGACATCATCCTATAATGTGACAATATAGTTTTCGCTTAGTGCAGACAGATCAACTCTGAATATGGCCCTTATCATTCACTACTCCTAACCAATCAACTGGACACCATGCTAAAATGCTCAGGCAATTGGCTAAAAGTGTAAACAGGTGTGGTGAAGGTTCTGGTGCTTCCCTTTTTAGAACAGCTTTTATCGGAAACAATAAAAAGACAGTTCCACAGAAGTGATGCTGCCACCCAGTAGGTAACATGCAGGTCAGAGTGAAAGTTCACAAAAAGCAAGTTAAAAGAAGCTTGTTTTGAAACACCAGTGGAAACATTTTGATTATTTGTAGCACAAGAAGTTTGACTGTGTTTTCTCAGAAAATGAGCGTTCAACAAAAAGAAACTAATACACGTACCCCATTAACCTACTTGATCCAGTTCCAAAGCATATGAGTGCTTATTACACAAACAAGACAGAAAAGTTTGGGCATTTATTCGGAGGGAAAATACCACTTAAATGAATAGAGGCAGAAATCAAAGAGGATGAAGCAAGCAAGTGATAGACAGCATGTGAGTCCACCTCAAAATGCATGCAAACCACTATGAGGCTTTCTAGAGTTCAGGTTAGAGTTAATATTTAGGAGTAGAAAACACTTTTATTTTTTATCACTGTACATTTCGTTCTTGTATTTATCTTGACTTATCCTCTATCGGGCATTCTAACCGAGCAGCAAAGTAAGAATTTCATTGTACAAGGAAAACTGCTTTCTTATTCTGCATATGACAATAAATCTTTGAATCTTGATATTTAAGGTGGAAAGACACGTTCTTATGCATTTGATCACTTGAAATGATCAATGAAAGCTTGTTTTCTTGCTTTTGTGCTTTTTCTTTGTGATATATCTTTGTACAGACTATAGAAGACACAAAAGCCCATGCTGAGTAGTTCATAAAAGAAAACTGTGAGCTTCCAGTATTCCCCTCAGCTAAGATATCAATATGAATAACTCTGTTTTTTACTGAACAGAATGTATAATCTCTGCAGTGAACATTGTATAAATGAGGACCTTGTAAAAATTGCAAAGATTTGTGAGCATAAAACTTTTCCAATACCGTCAATTCTTCAGTTTCTCAAAAAAGTAGAAAAAATATAACGATATTTGGTATTTGATATTTTTGCTCCCATTTTATCACTGTGTATTTTAAATGGATTTTGTAAAATGCAATCTTTATATTCTTCCTAAATGTTGAGGAAACAAGAATTTAAAACAAGAATATATTGTCTACCTTACCTAACTAGCACGGACTCCAGCTGTAGAAAAATTATTAATAAATCGAAAGCCAAAGACGCAAGAGCGAGAGACACAAATAAAAAATTAGGATTAAAAAGCCGAATCAGCTCAAATCGATTAGACTGTGGCGCAACAATCAGGTCAGTAATGATGAGCAGTCAGAGACAGAGCAAGTGTGGGGAATCAATCAAAAGGGGGACAGGAGTGAAATAGAAAATCATACATACATTGTTGATATTCTGCCCCTCTGGATGACCGGATCCGAAGTGTTTGCCGTTGTAGACATGCTCAGTGTGGTGGCCATTTTCCGGTCCTGGAGACGGCGATGCACTTTGACTCGACCTCTTCTGTCTCTCTGTCTTGTGCTTCGGGTTGGTTCTGTTAAATGAGTAAAACTTTTCATCAGAATTGTTTTTTATATTTAGTGTATTTAAATACTCACTGTGACTGTGGATTGGCTGCTACAATAAAGGGTGAATTATGGTTGTGTGACAACTTAACACTACGATCACTCCGTCGCCAATGCTCAATGGCAACATTTTCCTGTTATAATTAAGGTCATACAAGCCACAAAGTAATTCACTGCTACAATCCTGGGGTCAAGTTTCCGAGGGTTTTGTTGCATTTGTGTTTACCTTCCGGTATGGAATGTTTGGAGAAGAAGCTGATCGATATATAGATTGAGTCTATAATATGCCAAAGCATCGTAAACAAGGCACCGCCATATGCAAAGAGCAAAAAACGCCAATTTTTTTTTATTTTGGGAAGAATACTGCAGAGGTTCTGTGGAGGGGGTTCTCATCAAATTGATTCGACACAAAAACATAAGTCTAACTGAGCAAAATTGTGAGTTGTAATTTAATCAGCACTCAAACAGAAGAACACAATGAACATTGTAATGAACAAATGCTGATAAATGTGTGTGGAGCGATGAGCAATGTTTATGAGCGTAACCTGTTAGGGGATTGGGTGATGGTGGCGACAGATGAAGCACTGCGTGAGCTACAGCAGCTTCCTCTGCGTTGGGGCCTCCTGCTGGTACTCTCAGTTGGGGTTCTACAACACACACACACACACACACACACACACACACACACACACACAAACATCAAAGCTGACCAGAATCAAAGTTGCACAATGACTTTTGTCTGGGTGTAAGTGTCGACATATAGCATCTGATTAAGTAATAGGTAACTGGAAGCCAAATATTTCTGTCTATCGATCTATCTGTCATCTATTCATCCGTCTGTACTATAAACAGTATAATCAAAAAGAACTGCAGCAATATAAACACGTAGCAGTCTTCAAGCTAAATTGTCCACAAATGCAATGTCATTCATCCTCCATTCAAACAAGTTTTTTTGGAAATGCAAATAAAGAATATCGTAATGAAAAAAAATGTTTAATGACTTTTAAAATGGACAAATCAGAATGTTGGATTTTTAAACATAAAAAGATTCAAAGTATTTAACCTACTTTTTTCTGGCTTTGCATTTGTCTTTGTGTTTATTCTTTGGAGAACCCGATCTGGGAAAAAAAAAATACAATTCTTCAATGAAATTGTACTGTTATGAATGATAATATAATTATAAACATTAGATATAGATACATAAAAGTAAAACTTGGTACCTGTGTCTTCTCTTTTTTCTGGATACAGAAGTAGATCTGTGAGACAGATATAAGGTAAACAATTTCGGAGTTTAAGAGTCACAGCAACAACCAAAATAAGAACAACAATTAAATATGCAGCTAATTGTATCTGTTCAACCTAATAAACAAGCTGACCTCTGTTATGCAGATGTTTTAACATCTGGCGAGTATAACTACACACACCTGTTTCTTTTGCGCTTCTTGCTGCTTTTCTTTCTTTTCCCTCGCCGAGCAGGAGAGGAGTCGTCGGCTCTGTGGAACATATTGACACTGAAGGATGAGACCAGTAATGATTTAAATATAAACTATAAACTGCATCTGTACACATTCATCAAAAAGTAAACACCGACTACTAAGAATGTAACGATACACTCTACCCACAATGCCATGTGTTTCACGATGCTTTTTAATTACAAACAAAGTTGCAAACTATACCAAAAATACTAGATTCATGTTTTATGTGTTTTTGTTAAAGTTGCAACTCCTGGCTGGTAGTGACTTAATATTGGTTAATAAGTTTTGTGTTGTTTTTAAACTGTATTTAAGAAAACAACAAGTTTTCAAACTAATGCAATTAAGATTTTATAGTCAGCCGCTAGCAACTAGCCTCTCGATCTATGCTGGAGGTTTATTCATAGGAGTGTCTGTAGTCTGTGTCTGTAGTTCTGGGCGCTGAATTCTGAACTTGCAAGTGTGTTTTTTTTTCTCTACAGACCACAAGGGCGTCCAAGAGAGCCTCCACACAAAGTGTGATGTCACTGACAGGACTGAATCTGTTCAACTGTCACACGAAGACCTTAAAAAGCCCAACTGAGCTGCAACCTTCCACTTCTCAAAATGTAATGAATCAAACCGAACCAACAAAGTAATTTCTTAGAGGAAAAAAATTGAGGAAATTGGAGGAAATTGAAAGGAAACAGACCGACTGTGTCTTCTGCCCTTCTTCTTCTTTCTTTTCTTTGGCCGAGGTGAGAGCGAGCTGCTGGACTTCCTCTTGGCTCTGACAGACAGAAAAATCTGGTCAACAGATTTCATTGGCTGGCAATGGCATACTGCTTCTATTTACAACACATGGGGTGTTATCATCTCCAATCACCTCTAGGTGGAAGCTGTCTCTAATACAGATTGGTGTTCTAGTTCCCCACCCTCGACCCAGTTTTAGTTAGTAAAATCATAAATTAAACTGGCCTGTAGTGCAAAAAAGTAGGTGACCATTGGTTAGAGGTATCTGTACACACATAAGTTCAAAATTATGTGAACACGTACAATTGGTATGATGTGCTCCTTCCATTTGTGTTTAGTACGGCATTTATAATATGTGTAGATAATAAGAATTATTAATAAGTTATAATAATAACATTGTTACCTGTAATCATCATGGGTTACGGAATCCCGATCATAGTAATCTTCATATTCGAAGTCTTCCTCATAACCATCAGCAAATGTATTGCACTCCGCATCTTCCCCAGCACCATCAGTTATAACAGTAACACTAAGATAATGAAAATCATATATTTAAAAAATATGTAATAATGTAGTTATTATGAATATTATAGTTGCCTTACTGGGCAGCACAGTTGCTAGCACTGCGGCCCACATAAAGAAAGTTCTGGGTTCAATTCCCGAGTTTTTTCTGTGTGATGTTTTTATGTTACACGTTCTTCACATTTCTGTTTCCTTTCTTTAAACAGTCCAATAACATGCAGCCAGGTTAATTAGAGTTACAGAATTGGACAATAGATGCCTAGTCACTAGACTGCACAAACCAGGGTTGCATGTGTGTGTGTGCACTTACGGTAGTCGGGGGTTAGACCCCTCTCTGGTTATGACCCCCTCTTTGTCCATCAGCATTTGCCGAAAAGTCCCGACCTTCTGACTGATCTCCTCCTCTGTATACCTGCATGAGGATTAAGGACAATTTGTTTTCATTCACCATAAGGTCCATCTTAATACCATGGTTGTTTGTTTTAGCTTTTTGGAGAAGGTTTATTATCAACAGACTTAGTGATCAACATCAGATCAGGAGTGAAGTGGGGCGAGAGTGACATCTAACAACCCAGAGAGAGAACGACAAATTGTGCTCTATTTGATTCCGAATTTGAACTTATATTTTTAGATCAACGGGTGTAATTACAATAGATGGATGTGTGTGTGTGTGTGTGTGTGTGTGTGTGTGTGTGTGTGTGTGTGTGTGTGTGTGTGTGTGTGTGT
>JAOTRQ010000019.1:724217-748689 GCA_028565875.1 Hoplisoma paleatum | reverse complement strand
TGTGTGTGTGTGTGTGTGTGTGTGTGTGTGTGTGTGTGTGTGTGTGTGTGCGTGCGTGCGTGCGTGCGTGTGTGTGTTCTTAGATAGTATGTCACAGTTAAACTATGCTGTTTGGTCTTATACAGTGTTTGAAAGCAGAAGATATAGCCAGTGCTGTCACCTACGTCCTCAGCGCCCCTCCACATGTTCAGGTAAATGTCGTTGTATAATAATGCCAGATTGACAGGCCAAACTAAAATTTGCACACACCTCATCGTTTAATAATTCGACTCGACTTTCTTTATTTTTTACATGGTTGATTAATATGGAAGACATCTAAACTATGAAATGAACACATGAAATTATGCACTAAATAAAAAAGTGAAGAAACGAGTTTCCAGAGATGCTGGACACCAACTGGTCATCAAGGAATAAGGAATAAACATATCCAAAAACTGGTCAACAGTTAGTTAACAAGTTATAACCAACCAGCATAAGGTGTGTTCTGACCTGCTTGTTTTCAGCAGGATTTTTTAGCAGACGTGTAAACTAATTATAAATAATGATCATCTCTCACACACACACACACACACACACACACACACACACACACACACACACACCATGCACACAGTCTATAGAATAAAGATGGATGAACTCAGATGGTGGTATGAGGGACCCCAAATGAAATTCTGCTCAGAACTTTTACACACTTTATTGTGCTTTTTTGTGTTACTATAGATCGGTGATGTGCAGCTGCGGCCGGTGGAACAAGAATCGTAACGCAAAGAGACGAACTGGTAACAACAGAGAACAGAGACAACGACCCAGTAGCAAAAGTGTCTCTCTGGCACCATCTGCTGGTCAAGACGTAGAATGACATGTTCCTAAAATAATGCAAGTGAACCGATGATGGAGAACTGATAAGAAATCTGAATAGAAAGTATGAAGCTTTGTGAGGGGGCAGTGTTCAAATATTCCTCTTATACACTGGGAAGGAAATGAGCCGGTGGGGATTGTGTACGGTTCCAATTTACGCAAGTATTTTCTGCACTCTGCATTCCAATGGCAAAATAATTAAGTTAGTAGTTATATAGTAATAATAATTTGCTGTATGGTGATGTAACATGCTTTAGAAAACCTTCATTCAAAATGTGAGCCGGTGAGATACAAACGAGGTGTCCCTTAGACCTATAAGTTGCGACTGTAGCATGTATTACAGTTGCACTCCAAACATAAGTACTGATAAATATTGCTGGAATGTGTGATCACTATAAAATGTTCTTCCATGAGTTGCTTAAGTATAAAACCACATGTTTCTCCCTGACAGGACTCCACATATCAAGAATTTACATGCAGCTTTACCTGCGGAATGCCTTTTAATCTGCATATTTGCATATTTTGTGGATTGTTTTACTTAATGAATGAATACAACTAAAATGTTTAGGACGTCTATCAATCAGCTACAAGTTTTGAACAACCTGATCGAACATTTTTCTTCTAGTTCCGCTAATTCAGTGTGGACAAACCAGCTTTGAGGAAATGTGTTAGTATATGTTCAGTGTGTGGAAACTTCACGTGTTCAAGTCCAACATTTACAGTAATTTTTCAGTGCTATCCCTATACACACACACACACCCCTAAACAAGAACAAGTACAACAGTAACAACAACTAACAGTAAAAAGATCTACTCTTGCAACTGAAGTAAAACTATTTAACTTTATAACCTGCAGGAAAACATTTCATATGTTTGATTTACTACATATGCCTACATTTATTATTACCATTCTGTATCTCTTAGTGTTTAAAATACCTCTTTATTACCTCTTTGATTCTTTATTTTACCTCAGCAAATTTGCAAGCCGAGTGTAACACACTTCGAGTGTTTACTTCGCATCATTCTGTAACACACGATTACTCTGTCAGATAGCGCACAATATCATGTTGAACAGAAACTGAATTTAAACTTTTCTCCAGTGTAAGTACAAATAGTGCAACCATTCAAATAAAAACAACTAAACATGCTTGGATGTATTCGGTTTTTTTATTCATATTTCTTATATTGTGTTGGATAAACAACTGTTGGTTCTGTTAGCTTAAAATATATCCAGAATAGTATGGAGAAATGAACTACATTCATCAGTTATTGATGCATTCACTCATTGTCTGTTTCTTTATCAATGCTTTATCCTACTATTTATTGGATATGTGTACACTTTATGTTGCACTTTGTGACTTGTGATTGTAATATTGACTAGTAAGATTAGGTATGGATCTGACAGATTGAGAAATGTGCTTTGTGAAATGGTATTTATGTTGACAATGTTATGTTGATTATAAGAGATAAGATAAATTATGTTCTATCGAGTACATGATCAATAGGCAACGTCAACAGTAGCTACATCAAAGAAGAAGCTTTATATCACATGTATTAGTTTGCTTCATGTAATATAAGGAAAATAAAAACTCAGTTACCCTGATAAGTCCAGATGGACTAATCTAGTAGGTAAAAAGCTCCAATTGGATTAATTACTGTGTATCTTACAGTAGAACCAAATTACCTATCAAATTAAGTTAATAGTAAAGTATAAACGTTTATAACGTTTTATACTGTATAAATTCACAGTTCTGTTGTATAAGTCCACATTTTTATTTTAAAAGTTTACAGTTCTACTGTAAAAGTCATCAGTCTATTATAAGTTCTGGGGCTCTAATTCTTTAATTCACAACATTTAGGGTTAAATGGCCCTAATAAGATAAGAAACGAATTCTCAGTTTTGGGTATAAGGTATAATGATTTTTAAAATAATTATCTTAAAGTTTATTACAGCAACATTGGTCTGGGTTGTTTGTTTCTACGAGACGTATTCCAGTATTTTCTTTAAGGCCACTAGATGGCGGTGTCCTGCATAAAATGTCTGGAATTTTGAAACCACATAAACTACACAGTGTTTATAATCTAATTTTGGACACTGCTGACTCTATACTTTATTATTAACTTAAAATTGAAGCTTAATGATGCAACATTAACCTACTGTTACTTTTTACAGTTTCTGTTCTTCGACAACACATTCATTAGCGTAGTTTGAAAGAACTTGACCGGCTTGCACAGAGCTTTGGCTTTATTCACTGATTTAATTTAGCAATTTTGGAATGAATGGGTTTACTGGATGACATTTATTGTTTATTTTATTTAATATATTTACTAGCTGTGATTTAAAAATTCTGCAATAATTGGTTATAGAGCAACAATCCACAACCAAGTTCCAACATTTAGTAGAAAGAGTTCACAGAAATCATAGAGATGTTGAAGCAGCATAATTGGGAACCAAATGGAATTCTAGATTTCACTGAACTGTTTCGAACAAAACTTTCTAAAGGTCAAGTTTAATTCTTTCTGCGCTTAGACTAAAGCCGTGCTTGCCACCCACATTCATTCATACGTTCAAACAGGATTAACAGGTAAGCGAAATGTGCAGTTATGGTATTCTGTTCAATCTCTTCTGTATAGTCTGTGGAAGCCTCAAAAACGTTTCACCTTTATACAGACTGTATTACAATACATTCAAAGCAACATCTATCTTTAAATCTAATGAAACCACAATTTTAAAGAAAATGTTTAGGTGTCTAAAAGCATTTATACATTTGATAGAGCTAGAAATAAGAAACAGCCAAGTTTACATCTTTTATCTGCTCCTGTAAGGTCACCACAGCGGCTTATGATCTACAGTATTTATTATTCCTGACACAATCCTCTCTTTTTATTTGGTGTAAAGACCAGCACTGGTTAATGCATCCTAGTGGCTAGGTACCTAAAGAGCAATCCTGTTTCCAATTCAATAGTTAACCTGGCTGTATGTTTATAAATTGTAGGAGGAAACTGGAGCACCAAGAGGAAACACGGGGAAAACCTGGAAACTGTTACACCTGGACTGTTGAACCGTAGACCTCCTTTGCTGTGAGGTGCCAATGTGTCTTTTTAAGAAACATAAAAGATCTTACATGTAAAAAAAAACAACCTAAATGATCAATGTTAAAGTGTTCTGAAGTAAGAAAATTGTTATGTTCTCTACATTTTTCATAGGTGACCTCTGAGAGTGTATTTCTTCTTCTCAAGACCATCCATGAAACAACAACTTCGTCCTGTGTCTGTGAATAAACCTTTTGCACTGCATCCCAGAGGTTCTTTTGTGTTTTTGTTGACTGTTTAAGTTACATGGAGTGACAATTACTATGCAATGAATATATAATAAGTCATAAAGATTTGGGATTTATTCTAGTTTCATTTACACTCACTCAGTATAACAGAATAAGTCTGACTACTCGACAATGCTTTTTTGCGACTTGATGATGGGTCGCAGCATCCCATTGACTTAAAGTGTTTCTACACACTATTGCTGTCTTGCAGCTTTGCACCCAGATGTTCTAGGTTGCCAATGACCAGGGTAAGGTGTTGTTCGTCTAAAGGCAAACTATGCAACTCTTAGTTGGTTTTATTAAGGGGCTCCCTTTGGCCATGCATGATTGTTTTGAGCACATCAGACCAGCAAACACAACGTATAATTCTCTCTAAGTCAAAGCTATTTGTCAGCTCCTCTGACCGACATGTTTACAACCTATCTTAGCCTTTAGCCTCTTGATCTGTCTCTGTCTCTATATCTAGTGTCACTAGATAATGTACTTAAATGGTGGCCCAAATGTCTGCATAAAGCAACATGATTCAGCAATGATTTTAAGGCGCAGATTTATGAACTTGGAACTTTTTTTTAATCAAACAGACCACAAGGGCGACAGACTATCTTCATTTTCCCTATAATTATGCATAAAATATAAATATATATAGTATATGAAGCTAATACATTGAATGAAAAGTTGCCAAGTATAATAATAATCCCCAGTTTAAGCTATTTTGCTTGTGGGCGGGGTTTAAAGCGAAAACCCAATAGGCGTGGCAGAAAAAGCGTTAATTTCTGACTCGATAAGGTTACACGTTGAGTTTGGCTGCCTTTGACTGTATTTGCCAATTTTTAAATATACACGCTGCTTACGTTTATTTTGTATATTTTGTTTAAAACTATTAAAACAATGGGTAACTGCTACACCGTCGGACCAAACGAAGCCTTGGTGGTTTCAGGTACGAGCTTTGTTGTTTATAGTAACGTATGTTAGCGTGATTCACTGTAGCTCGATGATAAAACGGCTATACGGGTTTAATTATGATGTTTTATTTATATTAATGTTTACAGCGTTTCGCTAATTATTTTGTTATCGACTATAGAAAGAAAATAAAATGCAATTTTGGTTATTTAACGATGGTTTAAGAAGAGGAGCGTCGAATGAACATAGTCTGGTTACATTTCAAATGGTTTCTCAAGCCATACTTATGCGCACTACTTCAGTTTCATCATGTACCCTATCTAGTGCACTTCGGTATTGAGTAGTGTGCCATTTGAGAGCCAAAGCACGAGAAGGACTGTTGATGTCGTTTGAATGGCATTTAACTGAATCTAGATCTTTACTACTACTAACAGGGGTCGTGAATAATGGTCTTGCTAGTCCATTTGTTAAATTTTAATGAATAATAGTGCACGTTCTGGACATTCTCGTGTCAGATGGAGAAACAAGCTTCAAAAGAGCAGAATATTTTCATCAAATCTGATCTTTTGTAGAAAGAATAGATGTAGTCAATATTACATATGTACTTTCTTGTTTTTGAGTTTAAACACGTATACACTTTGTACATTACAAGATTAACATTTTCGCTAAGAAGTTTGATAAACATGCTATATGATTTGTAATGAAAAACTTCATGGTCACTTCATGCACACCTTCTAGTTTGTTTAAGTGCTTAGTTTGGATTTAGTTAATTTAACGCAATCCGTGCAGCTGAAAAAAAAAATCATTTTACGTACATTTGTAAGCACACACTAGGGGGCAGTAGTGAGCCCCCCTGCATGGACTTATGGGCAGCTCTAGCAACAGCGCCCGGGTAGTGGATAGAGCATCGGGGTCTTTCTCGAGGACACTTCACTCTGGACCTGTCATTGTTTTGATGTGTTTTGAAATGGCGACGTGTCCTTACTTGAAGTCTACATGTTCAAGTTGATGGGCATTGAAGTGAATCTGTTTCTTTCAGTGTTGATTTAACACCAGGTCTTAACCAAACATGTAATGAACGGTTTGATAATCATAAGATCAAGTCTGTATATTTAAGCATTTCTTTGAAGCAACAGTCCAGTCAAAATAATAGTCACATTATTCATGAACATTCATTAATTATGCATAAAGGTTTTCTGCTTGGATTACAACAATTATTTTTACTAAAGAAATCAAGAATTTTTTTTACAATAACAGCATTAACCGAACCATGGCCCCTTGTCAGGAGTTGATTATAACATGTTAATTATCCCTTTCCCAAATGAATTGTTTAAAGTGTGGATTACCCTGGATAGACCCTCAATTTTATCTGTATAAAATATGGACCTGTATTTTATCTGGGTTTCTTTATACTGATGGCAGTGGGATAACCCACTAGCACACCTGAACCGAGATTCTGAGCTCTGCTGGTATCCCCTGAAAAAAACAGTTGGTTACTACTTGCTGCAGACAAAATTGTTTTTTTATTCAGTAATTGGCAACGACTACACTTGGGTGTGGAGCGTTGAGGCACTATACTACCACTATAGCTACTATAGATTAGTGCTGAGATTAGGGCGTAGTTTTTTGTCTGGGAAGCCAGTGTGTAAAACTACAAAAGTATAGGTGAATAAAAAGGGATTGGTTGTCGGCATACCTGTCAGAAAGTGTACGTCACTTGAATATGCAAAATCATTCGACTCCGTCCATTGTTTATTCTTAGAAAGGAAGCAAGAGACGGGGGCTTTAATACATAAGATAATTAATGTATGGTTGTTAATTTTCAAAGCATTACAGTCACCAAATCATTTGCAAAAAGTAAAAAAAATTCTTCTCATTTAATTTTCTGGTGTTTTTACCATTTCCGAATTTATACACACACCAGAGTTTTGGAGTATTTACCAAAGTAAATCATCTTTGATACTTTTCCTAATTTACTTCTCCTATTTAGGCTATTTTTCCTTGGTGGTTTCTGTGGTGTTGGGCCACTCTTTGTTAAGAACTTCTCAATTGATGAACCCAGTTTTCAATTAATTCCATGTTTAACTGATTAACTATGGGTGTCGTTGCTCAGAAATTCGTAAATTCACCACTAATTTTGTTGAAATGATACCAAAGTGCTCTGAGACGTCAGACCAAGTAATCGGGAAAACATACTTTCATATACGTTTCCCCCAAACGCATCGTATCTGCATTGTTTGGCACTTTCAAGGCCAGACACTTAAGCCAGCAGGGCAGAGTTTCCTGAAAAACATCGCTTTGCACGGTACACAGTCATTTCTACTTTGAATCTCAAAGAAACACAGAAAACCAGCTTGAATGAACAAAAGATCTTTACATGCCTTGGGATTGTATGCCACCGAACACATGTGTTAATACAGCACAGGAGGGAAAGTTACGGACATTTGGGATTGAGCAATAGTGGGAAGTCATTTTATACAGATACAAAAAACATGCAAAATTAAAAAATAAAGTTTATTGCATATTTGCGTAACTTGCATAATTGTCCGCTTTTAAATACTGTCTTAGAGCCCAGTGTTTCACACATCGCTCATTGAAAGGCAGAAAATGTTAGCCAACTGTCATGACGAGAAAGGGTTTAGAATAGAATCATCAGACAGTATTAGATCCATCCAGTAAGTGTGTCTGTGCTGCCTTGTTTAAGAACTCTTTGACAGCTGGGAATGTCTCTGTAGAAATGCTGATAAGTGTTAGCTTGTGTGTGATGGAAAACTGAAGGTGTGTACAAAGTAGAAAGGGATTTTAAACCAAGAAAATATGTTGCATTTGAAATCATTTCAAAATGTCCTTATTGTAAAAAGCATTTAAAGGTCATGAGAGAAATATAAGTTCTCTGCACTTTGGTTGTGGTTTGGTTATCTTTGTTACTTTTGCCAGAACTTTTTTTTTCTTTTTCGGTTTGACTGATCAGTACAATGTTGGTGGATAAATAAAGTGAGAGTTTGACTGCAGCTTAAAGGTGAAATCTACAGGAAACCATAAAGGTTGTTTCAGTACTGGTGTCAAGAGAGAATGTAGTACAGTGGAACCTCGGTTAACGAACGCCTCCAATAGCATCCAATTCGGATAACAACCCACCATTTCGCTAAAAATTAGATTGTGGTCGTTAACCGGGGTTCCACTGTATTCTCATACTTTCTGATGTCTCACACCATCGTACATGCGTATACGTTTGTGTGCTAGATTTGAGTTGATGGTGCGGTGGCGTAGAAGGTACAGTTCATATTGAAACGAATAATAACTAATGAATACAATTACAGTCCATCATACAAAAAATATTAACTTTCCTGTCTGTTGCTTTTTGTCACGTAATTGGTTTGCGCTCATTATGTCTCCCTTGGTGTGTTTTTAGGTGGATGCTGTGGTTCTGACAAAAAGGATTACACGGTGGGAGGATGGGCCTGGGCGTGGTGGTTTCTCACCGACATTCAAAAGTAAGAAACATTGATTTTGTTTCTTTTTTTCTGATATACTAATTCTAATCAAACATCTGTGCTTAATGCTTGTTTTTTCATTATTGTGGGAGCCAATTTCTAAATCTTTAATGACAAGATTTTTTTAAACTATTCTTACTCTACATCTTGATGCCTATAAACTGCTTCTTTGCTTGATTTCTGTTGATCTTTCTTTTAGAATTTTTTATACTTGTACATTAATTTTAATGCAATAAGTTGTCTGCACAGACCGGTTCTCTTGGGTGCTCTGTACTGTGCCCAAGTTACTGTTACTGATCCAAAGAGTTTGTTGGCGAGATGGTTCTTTACTGAGTTGGTCGTCATGTCTTTCTTCAACCTTGGGTGCTATGGGTAGCTGTGTCTCTTCTGCATCTCCAATTGACATAGTGGCATGTTTTTGGACTGTTGAAAGAACAGCATACAAACTCCTGACAGAAAGGAAACGGACACAGTGCTGCCCTACATAAGATACTGAACACAAAACCAAATAAAACGCCTTTAACAATAAAGAGGGCACATGCTAGAAACAATCAAAGAAACTCACAAGACACCACAAGAACAATTATAACCTCACAGTTATAAAATAATTGTAATGAAATGAACTTATTATTCATTACTGCCATTAAATGACAATGTGTTAAACATGGCGTTAAAACCTAAGTAAATCTGTCTCGTTTTACCAACCATTTGCCCTGTACACCCCTTGCCTGTCCTGTTGTGCTTTATCGTGCTTCTGGCCTAGTTCAGTATCTGTTTGCCTCTAAGCTTGACAGGCTATGAAAGAGATCTTTTGTCGAATTGCCAGTCCTAGTTGAAATAGTATTGAGTTAAAGGAGTCTTCTTTGACTGAGAAGCATTCTTGAAATTCCTCCCTGCTGATATTTTCGGAGTCCCCTATACGCCAGCGTGTTGTTTACGTTGCAACCATTTGCAGTAGCATTTGGGGGTGGTCGGCTTCAGAAAACTGCAACTGTATACGGACGTATGGACGGCGTTTTGCTTTGGAATTGTGCGTTGGGTCGATACTGTTCTTCCACCCCGTTTTTTTCTTTCCTAGAGTGCACTGCAGTTAATGAAATTTAAAAACCCTCAGACTGGGAGAAGCGAGACACTGAGTGTAATGGATTGTTCTGTGGCGGTCATTAGCATTGGGACATATTCAGGGTTGAATGCCTGGGTAATTGGGGGAGGGGGCTAATCCCATGAAGCTCAGCACGACTCTCTGAGTGAAAACGCATCACGGATGTAAGTGCTTCAAATAAGAAGCAGCTGCCAAGGGGGGCATGTCCTGGTTGGTGAAGGAGACAGCGAGTTTACAAGTGGGAATTAAAACAGACTCGATTGGAAGATAAAGGGAAAAAATCATTTATTTTTTATTGTCACGTTAAAGGTGTAAGCATGTTATGTAATATATTTGTAATATAAGCACAGATGTTTGTGGATTCTGTTTTACAAAGAACCATTTATAAATCTCAAACGCCGCTTTCTAAATACTCTTCTAACTTCTTGGTGGCTCTGAAATGCCAACTGTGCCATCTAACATGCTCATGTTCTCCCAAATTCCTTCTTTATTTAATGCGCTGATAACATTTTGCTATCGCTTTCCCTGTTATTTTATTTCCTACCTGCCTGCTAGACTTTCTCTGGAAATAATGACCATCCTGTGCCGCTGCGAGAATATCGAAACGGCCGAGGGCGTCCCCCTGGATGTGACCGGGGTGGCTCAGGTAATGCAAACCCAGTCCAAGTAAACAAAATGAACAAAACCGACAGATCTACCTGGCTCAGTGATTAAACACTCAGGGCTGTTGGATTAAAACAGCAGCGACGTGTTGGCTGGACGCTGCTGAAGATCTGATGTCCACTGTGTGTGAGTGTGCGTGCTAGTGTGTGTGTGTGTGATTGGTCATTTTTCTTTTCTGGCGTGGGCGACACTGGCGTTCCGATGATTTGTTTTCTGCAGTGATGGGGAGAGAGTCAGCGAGCATCAACACATACTTGCCCTTTGCTTCACCGTCTCATAGCTGCTAACGAACTCCATATGCACTGACTAAAATGCTTCTGTAATCGGTGCACAATGTAGTTTTAATATCTTTAGCTTGTCTTTAAATACAGGCTTGTATGCAAATGTTTGGCCATTGGTATCAACTTTTTAAAAAATGTGTCATTTAGATTCAGAGATTTAAATGTTTTGTCATTTGCACTGTAAAGAAACGTTTTCCTGTCCAATAAAATTCTTACTTTGCTGTCCACACTGGATGCCAAAACTATAAATAGATACGCGCAATCAAATTAAGAACTGAAACAACAGTAACGGTGTAGTAAAAAAGTGATTTGTACAATGGAGCAAATACGGTGCAACCAGACCGAGTATAGCTACGTGTGGAGAATGTAAACAATAGTGTAAACATGTGCAGCAGTATGCAGACAGGTAAATTATCAAATACAGTACATTGCAATTATTCAAGTGTAAGTGTCTGGAAAAGGTTGTATGGAATGGTCTGTTCTATAACTTTATAAACCAGTGCATTCTCTCTTATGTATCTCTTGTTTTTGTTTTGTCGCTAGTGATGCTTGATTACATGCGCGGCATCTTAACTGACCCTTTGCTTCATTTTGCATAAGTGCCTCTGTTAGTTCTTTTTACAGTGTCTTGGACCGACTAGTTTGGAACTTGGCCTTTATATGCTACAGCATATGCGTCAAACTGCAGTTTTTGCTTATTATTATTATAACAGGCTGAATAAAAACTGTTTATCAACATTGAACACCTCACAAAAAGCCATTGTCGACAGATACAATAATTGCATATCCAAATCTTTGCATACTGCAGTACTTCTAAACATTTATAGATCATAAGTTTTGATTTTTAACTTTCAAATCTCATCACACAGCACCTAATTACAGCTGCTAGTCAGTGCATTTGGACGACGTCTGGAGTGGCCGATTTCTTTTCTGTGATCTTCATCTTGCCATACGATTTTTTTCGACATTGTTTTCTGAGCCCCCTTCGCTCCTTTCAGTCCCACCCATAGACCACACGCCCAATTTCTTTGGTTTGTTCTTTTCTTTTCTTTGCGTTTCCCACAGGTTAACCCTAGAGATTATGACTCTGCAGCCCAAGTGTGAGGATGTTGAGACAGCGGAGGGGGTAGCGCTAACAGTCACAGGGGTGGCACAGGTAAACGAAGCGCACCTCCAAAATATTCCCTTCATTCATGCCCTCTGCTTATTTTTCTGCTTGACTCGTTTTAGGTTTTTTATTTCCGTTTACTGTTCCAGTGGCCAAATAGTTTTATCTGTTTTCTAAATGGACCATTAATCAAACGCTTTTTCTAATCCAGCAATTCACAAAATGTGAATGTTTCTCTTTATCAGACCTAAAAATATTAAATCGGTTTGGGACACACAGTATCTGCAATTCTTGACTAAAACACCAATTATTTGTAAAAGTGGGTTACACAGTGCAAACATCATTATGACTGATGAAACCTTGGGCACTTCCCTTTTTACATAAAAAAGGAAGTTTTCTAGTTCAGCTAGTCTAATAAAAAAATATATGATGGCCCAGCTATCCTACTGTGAACATAACAAACTAACATGCTATACTTCCCATGCATGATGTACTATTAATATTTCACTGCTACCAATGTCTGATTGGATGCTAGGTGTGTTCATTGTGCACTTAACACACTTGGCTCGTTCCATCCTGCACAAGTGTTTTTATTAATTAATCGGGGTCCTTCACAGCATTTAAAGATGGAGTTGTTTAAAACTCTGTGGCCTGGTGGTTTGAGACCTGGGCTTGTAATCAGAAGGTTGTCAGTGCCATTGAGCAAGGCACCAAACTCCTAACTGCTCCATGGGTGTCGTAGTTAGGGCTGTTTACTAGCCGGACACGTGCGCTCACTTCTGCCCTTTATTGTGTGTTCACTAGAGATCTTTGCTTATAAAACCTTCTGTCAAAAATCCTGACATCTCCAATGGAGTCATCATTCAAAAATAGTCATACAGGACTGTTTGGTATTCAGTTCAACATGCTGGCATGCTGGACGCCACTTTAATCAGCTCGCTGGCACGGCTCCACGTTCAGATGCGAGTGTGATTAAACTGTACAGCCGCCGTGACTCTGTGAAATCATTGTGAAGATTTCATCTGCATAGGCGAGGCCAAAGAGCACAGTGGCGTCTTTCTCAAAGAGCAGCATGAGATGTTGAAACGATGAACAGTTCACACACATGAGCCATAGCAAAGTAGAAACATGATTCAGCAATTAGTCACTGATCAGAAACTAATGAAAAGTCATTCAGTTTGCCAAAATCTGGAGCAAAAGTCTGTTTCTTTTCAGTTTTCCCAGCACCCTCCCCTCCTGTTCATCGTTTAGCGCTTTCCGTTTGTCTGAGCATGTTGCGAGAATGTTTGTACACGATGGGGGTGGAGGCCTCTATTGTCACAAATGGATGCAGCTGTTAAATGAATGCCTGGCTGCTCCCTCTTCAGGTTAAACTTTGTGTGTGTGTGTTTGTGTAGGTTTTACTGTAATGAGTGTGTTTACATGTCCACAATCTGATAATTTTAGCACGATAACAAGATAAGCAGAAAACTGTAAATCACTCGACCGCTGTGGCATACGTGTTTCATACACGTGTATGTACCCTAGGTGTACAGAGGCCAAATGTTCCAGAATTATAACCTAGTGACATCTGATGTATTAAAAAGAGACAGAATAAGAAGTTATGAAAGAAATAAAAGAAAATTGATTCTTGAAGGATTTTTTGTTTGTGTCGTGTTAACAAGTTAAACACATTAAAATTGTCACTTTGATTTACACTGCATGTCTAGTCACATGTTTACACCGCCATCCATGTTGCACCAAATGGAGAGCTTATTATTATAAATGAAACGGAGCAATACTACACAAATTTGGTCTCGCAGAGATTTGACAATGAAGATTATTTGCTATGGTATCGCTGAGATGGTTTAGAATTCTGCTCACATATATGATGCATAAAGCCCAGGGCAGAGGGACAGGGGTATGAATAGTATTCATGGGGTATAAACGGACCTTATTCCCTACTACTATTACATCTGTGTGCTGCACAAGTACGGGCAATGCCACACCAAAAAGCTAGTGCACTTTATGCTTTGCATATGTCATGGAACAGGTGTTATAAGAGACTGATTGTGAGGTCCTTATTGACTTAATTTTGTCCCGATGTTGTGAAATTAGAGTTCAGCGTGGTTGAACGCCAGCGTACATGTAAGCACACTTAATAACAAGCGTGTGAATGAGACTAACAAATGTAAACTTATGGACTAAACTGCCTAAAGTGTGTGGAACGCTCTCCATGCCTAGTGCTGCATACAGTTCGTATATAATCAACGACATCCATTCAATTGGCTTTACTAGATCAAGACGGCCACCATGATTGTGCTCAGTGTAAAAATCTGTTGAGGAGCTGAGACTGTTATCACTGTAAAAAGGATGCTCTAGTAGTTTATGTAAATGCAGATGGGTTGGAATGAAATGCTCAGCAAGGCCATGGCCCAGTGCTGTCCACATACTTTTATCTCTTTAGTGTTCTGTCATTTGGCTTTGAACATACATTGAGCAAGTTATTAATCAATTCTGAAAAGATCTGAATCATTCATATCAATCATTTAGAATGCTCAAGTCATACTTTGTTATTAGATGATTATTATTATTATTATTAAATTAATGATTCATATCTTTTAAAATACTCATTTCCTTTTGGATATAAATGCTGCACGTTCCTCATTGAAAATGTTCCTTTTCTGATACTAATTCATCAAGTGATTCTGTAAATTTGATTACTCAGGTTTAATCAGACAAAATAATCCAGTGCATAACCCATGAATGGGTTATGATTTGATTTTGTGAATCCTCTCAGCCGCTTGCACGTCTTCATGTCGCGTCGCATGTGTGTGTTTGTGTTTATGCCCGTGTGTGATTACAGTGAAGCATGAACCATTCGTGTAACCCGGCTAACGATGGCAGTTGTGCAATTTGTTACACAAAAAAAGCTCACTCTCTTCCCACTTCACACGCAGTGAAACGTTGATAACAATTTAAATCGAATTTAGCATGACCCGGAGGACGACGGGATCCTAAAATAAGCAACCTTAGACCTGCAGGTTTATTATACAAACACTGGTTTTTAGGAGTCGTTGCTACATCCCTGCAAATATTTGACCATCAGAATATTGGAATGCCATTCCTGAACATCTGCATTTCCCCATTTTGTTATAGTTTTGGTATATCCTACCAATCAGAGCGTGTCAAATAAGTGTTTGCGTAGGTTCTGATTTTTCAGTAGGTTTGGGTTGCTTATTTTTCATACATATATAAATAATACACGTTAATATTTGAAGTTTTTCTTTACTGTGTGTTTGCTCACATCAACATCTATTGCTTTCTGTGCATGGTAGCATGAACATAACCAGCACACCAGACCTCAACTCTAAAGAACATAAAGGAACATAAAGGAACGCCACAAGCTCAGATTTTTTAAATTCCTCTTTATAATGACTAGAGCAACATACATTCAGAACCAGTCAAAGGTTCGGGGTACACACCTTCTTATTCAGTGTTTGTTTTTTACATACATGAAAGTGGAGACAAAGCTGATTGAGAGAACAAAAAGTGGCTGATTAAAATGTGTTTTTAAATATATTTTGAACACTATATATGAACACAATATATTTTGTTTACTACATAATTCAATGTGTTTCCTTTTATTTCATATTTAGTATTACTCTGCAGTGTAAAACAGAATGGAATTTTTGTGGGTTAAGAAGGCGTGTCCAAACTTTTGACTGGTACCGTATAATAAACGTAACTGTACTAAATATAACCGAGGTAACGACTAAATTACATTACAACCTCACATAGGGGGGTTCAAGTCTTACCCCTACATGGACACTGACCACCAAGTCAAGGTTGGGGATTTTGCTGTTGATTTTCTTATAGCTACACTTACTGGGGTGGTCACGTGACTCGTTTGTCATGACGGTGTTTGTATCTTGGTTTTTTTTCTGCTGATGACTGACGTGTGTTTTTGTACACAATGATCTCAGGTTAAGGTCATGACCGACCACGAGCTTCTTTCTCTGGCCTGTGAGCAGTTCTTGGGTAAATCGGTGACAGAAATCAAAGGGGTCATTCTGCAGACGCTGGAGGGTCATCTACGCTCCATTCTGGGTGAGTCGCCACCTTCACTGAGGATGCACCCAAACCGGAATCTTTACATGTTCTCCCCATATCTGCATGGGTGCTACGATTTCTTCCCACAGTCCGAAAACATACATTTAAGACATTTAAGATCCAAAGTTAAACTGGACTGTGACGTGATTGCACACCGATGCACATATATCCTCAGGGGTGAGTTCAAAAACGTAGTTGTAGTTTTCTACCGAGTCAGCTGTGTAACTAGTGAGGTTTTCACCAAGCCAACACGGGAGTCATCACACCATTCAGAACAATGTGGCACAATGTACTATCATTAACACTGGTTTATTACGTAAGTTTCAGTTGTGTAGTTTGGATGTTTCCAGTAATAATCTGCAATGTAGAAAATAAACATTGAAAAACATTTGTTGAATAAGGTGTGAGGTAAAGCATTCCTATTTCAAGCTTCCACTCTATATAGCAGCACGGTTTAACATGTCTTTGTTACTGATCATCGATTTGCTTGTAGGCACCCTGACAGTGGAGCAGATTTACCAGGACAGAGATCAGTTTGCCAGCCTGGTGAGGGAGGTCGCGGCTCCTGACGTGGGCAGGATGGGTATCGAGATCCTCAGTTTTACCATCAAGGTGTGTACTGGACATGGATTCATTCTAATTACGTGATTTCTGTTCGGAAAATTAGATTTATCATACGATCGCTTTTAACGGGTGGCTTAGTGATTAATATTGTCGCAGCACAGCGAGATGTACCAGGTTCGATTCCCAGGTATGGTGTGGAGTGTGCATGTTTGACCTGTGTCTGTGTGAGTTTTTTTTTTAACAAACAATCCACAGAGATGCAGTCAGGTTAATTGGAGGTTTTGAGAATGTTTCGTGTGTGTTTGTCTTTGTACTCTGCAATAGACTGGCAACCTCTTCAGGTATTTAGTGTATTCACTCAGTCTCACTATGTTTCTCTAAAAGATTAGATGATTGAGGGACAATTTGACAAACACTTTGACTAAAGAACAGTAATCGTTAGTTGAGGTACTGCTGTAAATTAATCGGCAACGTTTAGCTTTTGCTTTTGGTGCTTCTAGCCCACAGGTTTATTGTATGTATGTGTGTATGTGTGTGTATTTCAGGACGTCTATGATAAAGTGGAATATCTGAGCTCGCTGGGAAAGACTCAGACGGCAGCCGTGCAGAGAGACGCCGACATCGGCGTGGCCGAGGCAGAACGAGATGCGGGAATAAGGGTGTGTGTCTGTCTCTGCTTGCACTTGTGTGTGCGTGTGCACGCGCTAACGGGGATAAATTGGATTTCCATCGATTTCCGTCTGGCTCACTTCTGCTCACGACTGTTTCACGTCTTCTCAGGAAGCAGAATGCAAGAAGGAAATGATGGACATCAAATTCCTGGCAGACACAAAGATGGCCGACTCAAAGCGAGAACTGGAGATGCAGAAAGCTGCTTTTAACCAGGAGGTCAATACGAAGGTAAACACTTGGTGAAGTAGTCCTTTCATTAGGGTTTAAGTGCGGTCAGTTTCAGGCTCGACTCTTTTATAAGAGCGCTCTCTCTCTTTCTCGCTCTCGTACTGTCTGGTTCAGAAAGCAGAGGCTCAGCTGGCGTATGAGCTGCAGGCAGCTAAAGAGCAGCAGAAGATCCGTTTGGAGGAGATCGAGATCGAGGTTGTACAGAGGAAGAAACAAATCACCATCGAGGAGAAAGAAATCGACCGAACTGAGAAAGAGCTGATCGCCACAGTGAAGCGACCAGCTGAGGCCGAGGCTTACAAGATGCAGCAGCTGGCAGAAGGACAGAAGTGCGAGCACACACACACACACACACGGGCAGATGACTTCTCGGTGTGCATAATGTAAAATGCATCTAAGAAGACACACACCTTTTGTTTGTTGCTAATGCAGCTAATTAAGAAGTCCAAAGTCGCACCACATGTTAAGAGTAAACAGTAGTTTTTAATATTTATATTTTCAGTATTTTAGCAATTGGTGTGAGCAATTCAATGTTAAGGACCTTGCTTAAGGGTCTAACAGCAACCTAGAATTGCTGAGGTTTAAATCTGTGTTTTTAGATCACTAGTCTTATGCTCGCTTCAACCACTGGACTTGGGCTGACCTGACCTGTGCGGCTTAAAAAACTTTTGAATAAAACCTAAAGTCCATTAATTAAAAACTGCGAGCTCTTTTTCCATCTGCTAATAAGCTGCACATTTGTGTTTCTCCAAACAAAGCGAGCATTATTTTTTTCCACCCAGGTTCAAATGTTTTATAAAACTTAACAACGATGACTCTGAAGTCATTTTCATTTAATACCACCGAGAAAAAAATGGTCTTTATTTTGTTAGGGTAAAAACAGTGCTAACAGCACAGGCCGAGGCAGAGAAGATCAGGAAGATTGGTGAAGCTGAAGCCGCTTCTATTGAAGCCGTGGGTAAAGCCGAAGCCGAGAAGATGAGGATGAAAGCCGAAGCCTACCAGCAGTATGGAGAGGCCGCGAAGACCGCTCTGGTTTTGGAGGCACTGCCCAAGGTATGGATAAATCACATCCTGGTTGGTGAAGCTTTAAACGTAATAAGAATGAGAAATCGTTTTCATTATGATCAGAGACTCGGCATGAACAGTACAGCTGGCACTGAAATGATTTTTGAGACTGCTCAGCTAGATTAGAAATTAAAAGCGTAGTTAAATAAACATTATAACAAAATACAGATTACAAGAGTCAACATGCACATTAAAAAGAATACAATGAAAGTTCTAGAAGAGAAATCAAATGATTTACGAATTGCAAACGTTTGATCTGTTTATGCTTGTGCTGACTTGATACGTTTTCTATGTGCAGATCGCTGGGAAGGTGGCAGCACCGTTGTCCAGGACCAGTGAGATCGTCATTCTGAGCGGTGAAAACAGCCGGGTGACCGGCGAGGTGAATCGTTTGTTGGCAGAGTTGCCGGTCACTGTTAACGCCCTTACAGGAGTCGACCTGTCAAAGGTAAAAGCATGTGAACAGTACGAGCATAAGACATTTATGCATTATGCATGTTTTTTTAATATTTGGCTCTGATAAATAGACTTAACATGGAAGCATTTTGACTTAAGAACAGAACTTCAGAACTTTTCTAGATCAATTTTGCTGTTAATATGTAATCTTTTTTTGATTTTGCAGATTCCGTTGCTGCAGAAAATGGCCAGCGCTCATGCATGAAAAGTCTTCAGCTGTTTGGCCTTTTGACACCGGTCTCCAATGCCTTAATTAGAAACAGTTTCTCTGAATGTTTTTTTTTGTACACTATTTACGTCAGCTAGCTGTATCGGATCAGACATCGCTCTTGTTTTATGAATCAGTACTGGGTAAGATTCTGACCATTCAGGTGTTGGGTTGTTGTTGTTTTTTTATTTTTTTTGTGAAGCTGACCTGCATGATCAGTTCTAGGTTGATCTTTCTGACATATACAGTTTGTTTTGTTTACAGTTTATATCTAGAATAGCCTTGAACACTATACATAGGAATCTCGATTTAATGGATTTGGATTTATTCTGGAAATTGAAACGTTTTATCGGCAGTGCCTATAGAGGTCAACAATTGACTTTGGAGGGGTGGAAGGGCTCTTCAGATTCTGTATAAGGACTCTGATTTGGCAAATTAACATGTGCCTGTTTGAAACACAGAGGCTTAAAGGACATCAAGATTTTATATTTTCAGATTTTAACAGGCACTTTAACCCAAAGCATAAGTCATGATCGAGCAGGACTGGGCTTTGCTTGGCAGCCCAACCTTCTGAACACTAATCCAGTACCTTAACCAGTAAACTACCACAGACCCACCTTGAGACATCCACACGCTGGCGCACATCTCTGTTTACATGAGTGAATAGAGAAGAGCCTTACTGTTTCAGACAATCACATTATGAACTTCTTCAATCCATTTAATCGATTTTCCAGTGTATGTGTGCGCAAAATCGTTTTTACATACATCCCAGCGCAGTCACGAACGCCTCTGTATGGCAAACAGAGCTTTAACCACTAGGCTAACACTGCCTCGTTCAAGAAAGGGATTCAGCTCGGCTGTGTGTTTCTTCACCGTTACATCACAAATCAATAACCGATACACCCGCATTCACGTCCGCACGCCTTAGGTTTCACTTTTATTCTGCTCACGGTTTTCTTTCAGTGGTTTTAAAATGCAACTTTTTTACTGTACAAACCTGTAAAAGGTTTTTTTTTATGCAGCTAGGTAACACATTTACGTGTGCCTAATAGTCTATTCAACCCTCTGCTGGATAAAGTAGCAAACGTAGCTAAATTAACCCTAAACTACATTTATCTATGAACCTTTAATGTTCTTTTAGAGTTTATATGGTATCGTAGACCTGTATTAATGCTTGTGTGACTCACTAGAGTATATATCTATAATCTGCTTTTACTTTGTTGTAAATATCAGGTTTGTGTGTGTTCCTGATCGAATGCAGGAGGTTCGGTTCACAAATCAGCTGCTTTAGCAAAGGGTGTCGAAGTCAGTCACACCAAAAAGTAACCATTCACGTAGCTTTACAATGTGCGACTGCTCAGGTTGGGAGATTTTAGCCAGAAACAGTCCACTATCAGGGTCCAAATGCTTTTAAAAATATATATGTGTAGGTTTTTTTTCCAATATCTGCCTCATCCACAACGTCCATGTTGTGGACCCGAAGGAGCACATTCTGTTTCCGGAATCTAACTAGTGACTGAATACAGTTTGAACAGTTGAGTGTCATAGGGCCTCACTTAGGGGCCCAACAATTGGAGATCAGCCATGGTGGATTTGAGCCAGCTCCCTTTTGTTGATGTTTACCCGAACAGTGGACCCTAGATTAACCGCGTCCGCCCCATCAAACACACGTCAAGTTTTTGGGTTCCTCGGTTTTCCCAGTTAATGGTAGATCCAGGCCTTGTTCACACAAGGATGAGATCCGGCATATTTGTTCTGGTGTTGCGTCCTCACATCGTTTTGGGAGAAAATGAATTTTTTTAACCGGGTTCCATGAGTTTCACAGGTTTATCAACAGACATGGTGACATAGTGCTGCGTTCAAAGAATTGGTTTGGTCTTTGTGTGGAAAATGCAACAATCATAGAACACACCTGTATTAAGTACAGTAACCTCTTAAAGTTTTAGTTCAGTGCTTGTGACCCCAGTAGTTTGTGGATTTTGTTTTTAAACTAGAATACTAGTTCATATAAACTGCATGCCAGGCAATTTTTAAATATGATTTTACACTAAATTATTGAGTACAATCATTTGCTAATTTTGTTAAATATTAACGTAAATTCAAAGTGAAATTTCCACAGAAAAGCAATTCTAGATGCTATTGTAGAAGATAAACACAGCTTAGGATGATGGAATACTGGATTTCCGAGGCAGAAGGATTAAAAGTGGTTTATTGAAGAGCGTTGTTTATTTCTACTTCAACAAAAAATGTTCCTCCTGCAAATTTCAGGGCTTTGTTATTTTTTTTTTAGCACTCCAGACTCCTTCACCAGACTGCAGGGGTGCTAATGCACAGCCAGTGAAGATCCAAGCCGCCTTTGCCTCTTTTAGTCACGTCTAGTTTTTGTTGTGTGCTTAAACTGGTTGTAGAACAGGGCGTGTCTTTTCATTGGCTTTATGTGCTTATGTTTGTACGTTGCTAATTCGCTCACTAGTTCGCGGTCTCGATTCTATGCTGAGCCACATTATTCAAAATGTCGACTCCTCTCGTGTGTAGAAGTGAAGATGTGAAGGATTGATAGTAAAACACGGATTAACAATGCCGTCATACTGCAGTGATGTGACGTTACCCACTAAACGTGATGCTTTCAGGATATAATTGATTATTCCCCAAAATGTTTGATGTATGTGTTCTGCACTACAATGGAACAGGGAACCATGTTGATTTGAACTGGCAACGCTTAAGGGACGAACGGTAGATTTGTGCCAATTGCTGCAACAAAACTGCAGCTTCTGCTTCCTTGTGAAGCATCGGCATGCGATGAATGATTCCTAGAGTGGCCATACAATGTGTCCAAGTCAAACATTGGTGGGTAAAGAAGGGTGTTTTTTGGAGTAGGGTGTCCGATTGTCTCGCTGGCCAGCATCGGCATGTTATTTCTGGCTCTATTTTATGGTTTAGTTTCTTGGTGCCACTTGCCTGTAGTGTGAACACATTGTTTTTGTGTAATTCACTGGTGTTAAGGTTTGTTACCTTGATTTTTTTTATTTATACACATGTAGGAATATTTAGACATTTGCACTGTGAAATGCTGTTATTTTAGGTCTTAACAAAGCTCTCATTGGTCCTACAGTCACTTTTTTTTCATCTAAGTTCCATGAACACCTGATGTGTGTTTTCAAAGCTTTATAATCATCTGTATCGAAATTCTTTTACAATGTTCATGCATACTGACACACCCAGGATGGTGTTTAGAGTGGTTTTGGAACTGGTTCACGAGTGTTCGTGCCTTTACATCAGTGCAGATGTTTTAATGCAAAATATAATAAAAAGATGTTCTGTATGATTTTCTTATCATAAAACATGTAGTCGTGACTTTCAACGGTTCCGTCACAGTCACATCGGTTCTTTTAAAATCCTGATCCAAAATGGTCCTGGGTTTGAACGCGAGGTGGGGCAGTCCAGGTCCTTGCTGTGTGGTGTTTGCATGTTCTCTCTCTGTCTGTAGGTTTATTCTGGGTGTTCTGGCTTCCTCTAACAGTCCAAAAACATGCAAGGATTTACCATGGAATTGTCTAATATAAACTTTGTGTAATGAATAATCATTTTCTGTCACGAATGAATGAATGAATATCCTAATAAACACAAGTGGACAGAAACTGGTCGTTTTTAGAGCAGTATTTTATTTGAGGTGTTTTAATTAAATCTCCAATTAAAGAATCTCATCTTAATTCACATGTCACGTTTTAATGAAATGGAAAGCATTTCCATCACCCCCCCCCCAAAACCATCACTTTATCATGACTTTAATTGCTGTGGTATCATGCCTGACATTGCAGTACCATGACCGACTCTACCACTAGATGGCACTAGGTTTGCACTAGGTTTTGCATGCTTATATTAATTGAAAATTAAACATGTTATTAGTTTTACGTGGCTGCATATTCTTGGACATTGAATGTGGTTTTATATTTATAACATCAGAACTAAAAGTGTTGAGTCTGAAACCTCAACGATGTGCAGATGAGACTGTTACATTGTGCATCGAATGGAGCGCTACATGTTGGACAAAAGAAGGAAAATTAAACTATTTAATTATAATGCAATTATAATGCAAACATGAAAATTACAATTGTTATGTATACAGGGTAAATAAGCATTCATCTATATAAGAGAACCGGGCTTGCGATCGGAAAGTTGACAGTTTGGTTTGCCGTGGTTAGGACTGCCCACTGTTTGGCACATGTGCTCAGTGCTGCCCCCTAGTGTGTGTTTGCTAAAATATGTGTTTCACTGCATGGAAGTGTTTTAAAAAGGAAAATTCTATGCAGGGCATCATATAGGAAGTTAAACATTACTCATTTGGATGATTTAGGCATTAAAACAATAGGTAGGTTGAACTTTATTGATCCCTTTGGGTGGTTCACTCAGGGAAATTGAGGTCCCAGTAGCATCATAATTACACAATTATTTTGTGTGTAATTAAATTTATTTTGTGTTTATTTAAATTATTAATAAGTGTAAGTATTGCGCTTATGTGATAGTCCAGTTAACTGTTATTCTTCCCATTATCCAACCTGTTACCCCCTCCCCCAGTGAGGAGTTATACATTATGATGGCGTGAGGAACAAATAAGTTTTTCAGTCTATTGTATGTAAATGTTTGAGTGATTAATCACAATTTAGAATATTAGGGTGTCTCAAACATTTGTAGAACAACTACTGGGTTAAAGTAGGAGTGTAATGAAGCACTACATGCTTAATGTAAGACATCAAGAATCATGTTTAAGAGAGAAAGTTTCAGCTGGAAAGAGATTTTATACTGAATCCACCGAGCCGTGGAGTCTGGTTGGATGAACTATCGGTTGGGCAGGTGCTGATAAATTCCCAGCAGTCTTTGTTCCACTGCAAGTAAAACAAACATGAAGCTCTGAAAATTCTAAAACGTGATTCTAACAGTAAACAGAAAACAGTTCAAATGTATTTAATGGTTCTAAACTGAATTAGATGTGCAGAAGAGCAAAATTATTAATCACATCATTAACTATCAATTTACGTTGTGATGTTATATTTCAGGAAGACATCACGGTCCAGGCCGTGTTGTGCCAGTTAACCTTTGAAATGAACGAGTTCAAAGTTCATTTCATGCTAATTTCATATGAACTAGTTTAACATTGATATGTTTACTATGTTTATTATCCTCAGTAAACACGCAACTATTCTTAACCCCTTTCTACACACCCCTTAGCAGACCAAAATTATAGCTACACCCAAAATAAATATAATTATCATCGTAATATTTAAGTTTTAATTTCATACACATACACACACACATAATTACTCATTAATTTTGTGTGTAAACATACACACGTTTCTAGTTTGACGGTTTTAATGCCTGATTATTACATTTATTGTGTGTGTGTGTGTGTGTGTGTGTGTGTGTGTGTGTGTGTGTGTGTGTGTGTGTGTGTGTGTGTGTGT
>JAOTRQ010000019.1:708822-719521 GCA_028565875.1 Hoplisoma paleatum | reverse complement strand
TGTGTGTGTGTGTGTGTGTGTGTGTGTGTGTGTGTGTGTGTGTGTGTGTGTGTGTGTGTGCGTGCGTGCGTGTGTGTTTAACTCAATAAAATTTAGGCTTGATCTCCCCAATTAAAGTAGAACTTTTTGTCGTCATAAACATTTCATGTTTTTAATCCTGGTCAATGGACAGCTAGCTTTTATTGTACTAATTATTACTATTATTATTATTATTATTATTAATTACTGCTTAACCACTTATTTATGTAAAAATATTAAACACGTTTGTGGGTTAGTGTTATCGACTTCTGTTGAACACTGTTGAAGCACTGGTGAAAGTTAATGTCATTTGCATTTCTTCAGGTACTCCAAAGTCTGAAAAGATGTGTACAAATAAAAATTCAGAATACAACTATTACTCGTCTCAGCTCGTGTTAGTGTATCAAGAATCAACAGTGAAAAATAGAGGACAATTTTTAAGGAACAAAGTGGATGAAACCACTGGTAACAATCAGAAACATCAATGCTTGTCTGATATGTGTAAAAGCACAAAAATGGTCCCATTATGTCTAATAAAACTCGATGAAATGTGATGGTTAGATGTAGTCCTGAAGCACAAAAGCAGGTCTGACATAAATTGGTATGTGCTGGAACAAAGATGACAAGAATCATATTATCAAGTAAATGCTTCACTGCAATAAGGAAACCCTTGGTGCAAATCCACTACATAAAGGACTACAATTTGTTACATAAAAAGGAAAATACAAAAGAAAAGTATTTTGTTTTCTTTAGGGCAGCCTCTAAAGCAGGGCTGTCCCATTTAGATTTCTTTTTTTATTTGGCTCTTATCGCTAGAGCAAATTCGGTCTACTTTTATCAGAAGATGAAAAATCTTAGTGTTTAACTGTATATAACACTGCAATACACGAACTGACCAGAGTTCTACATGAGAACATAATAAAGAGAGGGGGCGCTGTGGATCTCAGCAGTGAGTCAAGCTTGCCCGATTGCCACATTGAGTGAGTGTTTAACGTTTGCACTGGTCTGTGATAATCTTAAAAGCTTAAGTATAATTTAAACACCATTTTCAAAGTCCTTTTAAGTTCTTTATTATAAATAAGTTGTCTCTGTCATACCACGTCTAAGCCATTGTCTAACATTTAATCGACAGGTAATTTAGGGGGTTTTGGTTGAAAGACTTGTTTGCAATCTAGGAACCCTGGTAAGGCTGAATAATTTCTTAATCTAAATAGTTTCTATCATCATATGAAATCAATAAAATGTTCATTGAAGTGTAGTGTTTTATTTAAGATATTTTTTGTGTAAGCAAGTTGCCCTTTCTCTTATAATTAATAATTTGAGCACCCCTGATTTAAATCCATCATGACATCAAGCTTGCTCAACTGTGGATGGGGTCAGTCCTCATATCACAGCACATATTTTAAGGTGGTTATTTAATTTCATCTGGTTACATTTTTTCATCTACTTCCATTGGCAAAGATCAATGTTAACTTGTTAAGCCATCGGCCAAACCTAAATGTGAATTATTTTGGCAACCTAGTACAAATTAAAAGAATGAACTGAACCCATTAAATTATTTTCGTCCCAATATGGGCTGTTTTAACATTTATTATTGTTTTAAAGATTTATTATGAGCATTTACAGTTTACCAATTTATTAGAAACGCTTCAGATATGCCATGAATTACACTATGTCATATGTGTAAAATCTCCTAATACAGTGACTGTTTCTTTGCCTTTACAAGAGGCAGATTGGTACAGTAAACATATTTCAAAATATACATAGAAAGCCGTCCAAGCACACTCATAAAAACTGCTCTTTTACATAATATTGTAATTTTTTCTAAATGGGAATTTAGCCATTGACTGTGATAACCCAGTTGGCAGGTTGATCAAATTTTCCAACACTTGAGTTATTTGAGTGAGAAAAAACCCAGCAATATTGCACAACTGCCTTGAAACTGAAGGCAGATACTTAATTTCCTAGCATTATCATAGTTGTTGATCTGTTTTGAAAGTTTCTCTCACTATATATTTGACCAGGAAAATGAATGTAAAAGTAGTATTTTTTATTATTTGGCAAGTGGAATAAGATGCAGATTGCACAATGACATACTCATCTCTTCCGAGTGTACGTAAGCCTTCAACTTGAATTGTACATTGTGGGCCGTGTGTTAGGACAATGAGACTTCCTATTGAAGTCAGACGTACAATGGTGATTTAGTGCACATTTAGATGTTGCACGAGGGCAGAAAAATGCCTGCTCCGATAAAAGAAAGCAGCAATTTGAGATGAACAATCGCTGTCTGAGCTCTGCAGTCTGTGCTGCCACTGCATCTGGCACTGCTGGTGTCATTGTCATTTAGGAGCTGTGGGTGCACAAAAAACTGCTGTCATGTCAGATATTTCACCAGGCGTCTCCTTCTCTTCCAGATATAAAGGAAAATCACTTGCACACTGAGCCACACAGAAGTGGAGCAAATACAAAAACATTGTATTCAACTTAAAGCGCTGTTAATGTGATATTTTTTTTACATTTACATTTTTAGCAGACACTTTTATCCGAAGCAACTTCCATTTACAACAGTATATTATTTTGAGCAATTTAGGGTTAAGGACCTTGCTCCTGGGCCCCACAGTAGCAACTTGATTGTAGACGAACTCATTTTTAGCCCAGTAGCTTAACAACTGAGCTATCACTGCCCTCAAGTTTTTTTGACTCAAGTTACTAAAATGCTAATGTAAAGTGTACTCAGAGTAAACATTATTGACTTATAACCCAGTGCTTCCCAGCAGTTGGCTTGAGACAAGATTTAATTTCTGTATAATAATTTGTTACTATTGATTTACTAATAAAACAATTCATCTGAAAATTATAAAATATGTCGGCGAATACAATGTTAACAGCTGTTTCATGTGTTAATACATATTTTAAATACAATTTGGATGAAAACCCCTGCAACTCAAGATAACGCAGCATTCCCCAAATGTGATTTTATCTTGTGTGATTTTTTACTCAATAATGAGTCTGATTTAGAATGTTTCAAATTGAAATGTTTAATGACAAAAATACTTCAGGAAAAGTACAAGTATACTGAAGCAAGATGCTGTTCCAGAGCCATTTTTGAACTCTGCTGCAGGGGAGGAGGAACAACAGGGCTGATGAAAGCGTGTCGAGGACGGGAACAGAGGGACCGAGACAGTACAGTCACTCGCTGATCCATTACGCCTGATTACTGCCCGCCGCACAAAGCCACGCAGCTGCTGCATCCTTTGTCGTGCCCTCATCAGCGAGCTTTTACGGGGATAATTTCCAAAAAACACCCACAGGTCACATTTGGCAGATTTGAATCTAAATTTCCTTTCTGATTGAAGAGAGAGTGAAAAAAGAAGAGAGAGAGGAGGGAGGGAGGAAATCATATTCAATTTAAAGCTGCAATCAATATGACTTGTCTGTGAAGTGGATCGATAATACATTCCTGATGAAATTGTCGATCATGCCAGAGCTGGATATAAAAATTGTAATTAGAAACACTGTTTTTAAAACATCCTATATTGACGTCTCCAAAAGCTGAAGAAAGATACATTTCTGCATCATTAACTTTGTATTATTGCCTGGCAGAACTAACCATTGTGTACTTTTTTTCTGCTGAACTTTTATTGTTCTGCAACAGTGTGCATAGTACAAAATGTTCTTTGTTTTATTAAAGGATCTAAGTCTGTTAAGTATTGTAACTACTATGTGGACATGTACTAGTTCTATGGTGGATGGAGTATTTTGTTCATCCACCTGTCAGTACTCCAAGGCAATTCCTGGATGGACATGTACAGAACCACGCAGATAAAAACAAAACTTCAATGTTTTTTTTCTTGATTTCATTTCTTTCAAACATTGTTCACACCTCCAGACTATCAGTGTATCACAAACTGTGCACTTTGCACTATGTTTTAGTGTGTCCATAAAACACAATAAAACAGCCCACAAATACAGTGTGAAACAATGCACACTATGTACACTAAACTGACTCTATTATCTATGAAACCAAATACTTTATTAAATCTACTTATAAATGTAGCATTCCACTCAGAGTTAAAGTTTTCTTGCTTACTAAGACGTCAATGCTCAGTATGCACTAAATTACAGTATAAATGTGTGGTTTGAGGTGCACCTCGTGTTAGGGTAATTTGACTAAGAAAAAGTGAGCTGGTTAATATACCCTGGCCTCCATGATCATCTGATCTAAACCCAGTTAAGATGATTTGGGACGAGATCTCAAAGTCATTGGCAAAGCAGTCAAAAAGTGCTCAGCAACTCTGAAAACTCTTTCAAGACGAAGATTTTTTTTGCTACATAATTTGTTTTCTTTCATAGTTTCATAGTCTTAAGCAACAATATAAAAATAAGTCTGGAAAAACTATTGAATGAGAAGGTGTGTCTAAACACACCTGATCTCCTCCGTTGATGTAATATATTTTTTATTTTGGAAAATATTACTTGAAGAAAATTGAGTCGATGTTTAGAGGTACTCTAATGGTGTAACGTGTCTGTCGTCTATTTGCTGGTGTTGTTGAAAGTGGAGTTTTCTTCACGGGTCAGTGATACAGATGAATTTATTTTGATTGCCACTGTAGCAGCAGACTGCACCCTAACAAGCTGATGGTGATGTCGGACGATGGCTTCTTGGACGATTGATTTCAGTCAATGTCGTTGTGTATATCATCAGTTGAAAAGAATTGATTCAGCTCTGTATAAAGCATGCCATAATCATGACAGAGACACATTACTTTACATTTCATTCCCTCTCCGGATCCTTACTTGCCAGTAAAAGGGTATGACATATTGCAAAGCTATACACGTTTTCACACATGCTTTCACCAACTTGCATTCATTTGTTCAGCGTTTTCAGATTTGTTTGGCCACATAGATGGCAGGTGTGGGCTTGTAATGAACCAATTTATCTTCGCTGTCAAAGAAATTTTAGACTCGGGCCAAAATTCAGCCACTTCAGACGCCCAGTGGAGCCCTTTATCAAATGAAAACATATTGACAGAACTCTATTGATGACGCATGATATGGATTTGTCTTCATCACGGGGCTGTGGAGATGAAAAAAAAAAACATTTCAGATAGTGTATAAATCTTTTAGCAACCATGGCACAAATTCTGACTTTATACACAATATGAGCACAATGTGCAGTGACCATTGATCAAGCATAATAATATGACCATATTTCTAATTTTGCATTGGTCTGGCTTTTGCTCCCAAAACATCCCTGTAACTGTTTTGTTTTACGTTTACATGTTACATTTCCAACGACTTACAATTACAACTGAAACCATTTCTGAGCCATCATTTTCTGGGTTAAGGGTGACTCTTTGGCGCTCTGACCGTTACTGACCCACAGTTTCTTGACAATAGGTTTATTTTTCTTCTATGGAGTGCTATGGGGAGCTTTGTATTTATTGGACAATTCTGTATCTCCCGTTGCTCTAGAGGCATGTTTTTAGACTGTGAGAGGAAACCAGGACACCCAAAGGAGATCCACAGAGACACAAGGAGAACATGCAAACTTGATAAACTTGCTCAAATCTCAACACACCCACTTTCCATGCTTTATCATTAAGGGTAAAATGTTCACCTTCAGCTGAGTAGATACCACCTACTAATAGGTGATTACGTGATAATCTGTGTTGTTTACTTTACCTGTCAGTGGTCATAATGTAATGTGTATGACCACCATCACAATTAGCTGGATTAGCCATCATAGTGGTTAGGCACTTCTAAAACAATTTACTTCCAAATGCACCTGAATGTGGGCAGCACGGTGGCTTATGAATTAGTTTAATCGTATCAGAGCAAGAAGTCTGGGTTCGGAGTTTTACCATGTTTTCCCTGCATCAACATGGGCTTTTTCATGGTACTCCAGTCTCCTCCCACAGTACAAATACATGAAATTATGTAAATAGGAGATAATGAAATTGTCCTGCATATGCGTGTGTGTACCCTGACAGATTGGCAACCTATTCAGGTGTTTAGTGTATTCTCTCACTGTGTGTACTACAGTGATCCCAAGACAACATACAAAATAGTTTTAATGGAATGTTCTTAATCTATATGAGATCTAGGATGACAGATACAGTCCACAATTCTACAACCATATAGTCTGTTAGGGGTATTGTGCTTCGCATGTCGGTAAGGTTACAGAAGATGGACTAACTGGCCTTTACAGCTCTTTAGTTGTAATGAACGTGAACGTGTGCGTGCTCACACCGCGACCCTGGTCCTTTATTTGAGGTTCACCATACAGATGACTTACGATGGAAGGAGTAAACGAATCAGTGCTCGAATAACGAATCATGAATACTGGCTTGTTTTATTCAGGCGATGTTGAGACACCTGACTCCTGGGTCTCAGAATCATGCCCGATGTGCTGAGGGATGTGTGTCGTTATGCGCATGCGTCGGAAGTTGGTGCCGCAGACAGCAGCAGTGATTCGGTAACGCAGAGCCGAAAATAAAAAATAAAAAATAGCACGAGCCAAATGATACATGAACCGTGACGATGTTGTGATCGGCCCACGGTGCTGCTGTCCACGGAGAGTGAGTATTTTCTCTTCATGTCGTTAACGGTCGCGTTTTTTTTTTAGACATGATCGCTTCTTTTCCATCCATCGCAACCTTTAGAAAGCAACAAAGGAGTCAGCGCTTTCTATGAAGCTGCATCAGTACTAGAAAGCAGACCGGGCTGCTCCTTAACTTCATGGATTCATCTCCAGTACACCTCTTTATTTCTTTAAACCCCAGTGCATGTTAATTCACGGGCTTTGTTCTTGGGTTGTGTTGGTGATCAAGTGTGAAGATATAAACCTGCTTTGAGAAGATCAGTCATGAATGTTGTTCTGTTCTGCCAGTCTGCCAAATTTATTCAACTGCGAGTGTCATTTATGACATAGATTACACAACATTTAACCACATGCCGAAGATTCTCTATTGGATTAAGGTCTAGTGACTGGAGAGGCGATTGAAGTGTACTGAACTTTGTCAGGTTCGTTGACATTAGTGTTGGAGATACACAAGGTCCATATGATGTGTGCTGTAAGTTTAAGATAAAGCATCGTTAGACATGGTAGTCCCTGCTTTTGTAAGATATTCTTCCTAGATTGCAAAAGATTACACATGTTACCACACTAGATTAAGATCTGGTAACTCGGGAGGAGAGACAAGTGCACTGTACAGTTCACATGGTTAATATACTGATATGTCGAGACTAAAATGAAGCCTTAGCCTTAGATGTGCACCATTAAGACCATTCTTCAGACATAACGCTTTAAGCAGCTCTTGACACATGGCTGGGCCAATTATCTGATTCATGCCTTTGCTTATTTTCATGTCTTACCAAATATATTTACTCGAGTGTCATTTGTGGCAGAGATTACACAACATTTGACCGCATCCCAAATATTCTCTATTGGATTAAGATTTAGTGACTGCGGATGTGCACTGAAGTTTATGTCTTGTTTGTTGACATAGCTGTTAGAGATAACCATATCATGTGTGCTGTAAGTCTAAAATAAAGCTTGGACATGCATGATGCGCACCCAGAAAACATTAAAACACAGGCCCTGCTTTTGCAATATATTTTACCTAGACTGTCACAGATTACATAACGTTTTACCGTTTCACTGGATTAAGATCTAGTAACTGGGGAGGTGAGATGAGTGCACTGTACTGTTTAAATGGTTTTGCATATGCACATGGTTAATATATAGATATGCTAAGACTAAAATGAAGCCTTAGCATTAGATGGCTTGATGTGCACCATTAAGACTTTCTGCAAACATTTTACTTTAAGCAGCTGTTGACACAAGACTGGGGCAATTATCTGATTGATGCCTTTGCTTACTTCTGTCGGTCTTGCCAAATATATTTAACGAGAGTCATTTGTGTGGCTTACGCAACGTTTAACCACATCCCAAATATTCTCTATTGGATTAAGATCTGGTGACTGGGGAGGTGGTTTAACTGTTTAAATGGCTTTGTGTACTCCATGAAAACATTTTACATTACATTACACTCTTGACACAGTGTTGGATGAATTCTTGTTTCCATACGGTTTATGCCAAATACTGTTTTTTGCTTTTTCCAATTGTCTGGATGTATGTCTCGTACCATGGTGGCACCGTGACTTAGTGGTTAGCATTAAGAGTTCAAGACGTCCTGCGTTTGGGCTTTCTTTGCAGAGTTAGCATGTTCTCCTTGTGTCTGTTTGCTCCGGGTACCCTGGTTTTCTCCCACCATCCAAAAAAATGCACTATGTTGATTAGAGAAGTGAAATGGTCCTGTAGATACACAATGCCCTATGGGTTGGAAAAAATCAAGTGTCATTCATCAGAACGTTCTTAGTGTGTGTTCTTTAATGGGTTTCTGTTCACCATGCAGTTTGCAATAAACTACTAAAAGTTTGTTAAACCTAAACATTTAGATTTATATTCACTTTAAACAACAGGGGACTAGATGTTTACCTCACCTGGTTAATGACACTGGCTCTATACTCGCAGTTGTCGTGGTTTTCCAGCCAAATTGAGCTTACTTAAAAATTATGGAAGGGCATTCATTATTTTGACTATTTTTTATTTTTTTGTAATACTTTAATTTTGTTTAGTCAAATTCAAACCCATCATGAGTAGAGTGAATCATTAACAATCGTTGCTTTAAATAGTTTACACATTTTATTAAACAAAAAACAATGAATTATTGGTACAAAGCTCATATGAAACAGTTTTAAATAGAAAATTGCTTCATGGGATTAGTTATTAGAGCTGACAAGTTTTTACAAGAACTGTGCAGTGGTTTGTGAAGGAATTTCAGGAAAAATAAATAACATGGAAATCTATTTTAGGTGTTTTTTTTTTTAAATTAACGTATTATACAGTTTAACGGGATACAACCGTACTGACCCGGGTTTATTGAAAGACATTGTGCTTTTGTCATAAAACATCATACAATAAAACTCGCACAAAAATATGAGCCGTGTCATAAAACTAGAACTATTTTAAGTGGACTGGTTTATGTTTTCAACATTCTTCAGATGCTTGTGCATCTTATGTTCATGCTATGTGAGATCTGAGCATCGTTGAGTCTCACAGTACCAGTCAAAAGTTTTTACACATTTTCTCATTCAATAATTTTTTACATTGTACACACCTCCATACTATGTAAGAACTATTTAACTAGGAAAGAGAGTGCTGGTGTGCTGGTTCACATGACTTGGCTGCCACAACCTTGGCTGACCTAAACCCAGTTTAGATGATTTGTAGTGAGATGGACCTCAGAGTGAAGACAACGCATTCAACATGCGCTCACTATCTCTGCGAACTCCTTCAAGACTGTTGGAGAGCCATTCAGGTGGCTCCTCATGAAGCTGAATAAGAGAATGTAACAATGGCAACGGCATTGTGCAAAGCTGTCATCAAACAAAAAAGTGACCGCTTGTAGAATCTAAAAATCTTTTTTATCTTTTTTGTATACTTCATAATTCATACATAGTTTGTATGCTTTCAGTATTAATCAACAAGAAATCTACTGAATGACAAGGTTCAAACCCCAAACACACTTTGTTTTCTCACTTGTATGTGATGCATGGCGGATGACATGCATCACATTTCTTGCGACGTAGCAAGAAAACCCAGGTTTGATTGTCAGATGTCTGTGTGGATTTAGCTATGATTGTTCAAAGACATCAGGGCTGTTTTTTTGGTATTTCTTTGTATGTGTTTGCCCTGTGTTGTACTGTCAACTTGTCCAGCGAGTTTTGTGAATTATACTTACAGTGGCATACACACTTTTCTTCAAAGCTACCTACAGAACTGTGATTGTTTAAGCTTTTTAGGTTAAGGGCCTTGCTCAACCCAGCAGTAGCAACCTGGCAGATAAAGGAGTTTAAAATACATGCTGGGTGTCAATTTGGGCCATTGATAGACAAGCATGATCAAGAATTCATCAATGGTTTCATATCCACAGCAGTGCTCTCCAGGGACTGGTAATAGTCCATGGGTCATTAATTACTGGGTCATGCAGAACGAATAACAGTTTTTATTGCTTCCATATTTGGAGTGTAATTGTCACTTATTAGCTGTAGGTTGGATCAATGTCTGCAGTAAAAGGGGCCGGTGCCATCTGAGGTTATGCACACTTAAAATTCAACGTATGTTACATGAATGTACAACATTCAACGTATGTTATGTAAATTATTCTGTCCCATTGGCCAGTGAAAATAAACCTTATATCTTATATGAAGCTGGTCCATTGAATTATATCTTGTATAAAGCTGGTCTGTGGAGTAAAACAGTTGTGAACTGCTGTTTTACAGTGTTCATATGGAATAAACACTAACTAATTGATAATGACATTCATTGCCTCTGTATCGATATTTTATTGATTTGTTGTCTCGGCCTTTCTTTTGACCTTTGTATAATTTTATGCATGGCTCTGCAGCCACATGACTGACTGGTTGAATGCATAATTATGTTAATGTACACATGGTCTATTAGTGTAGATGTTACTGTACTCATTATATCATTCTCTGGGTTACATTGTTAAAAGTTGGTTTCTATTAGTTAAGGAAGTACATTAAGAGGTCATAACATGATCTCTCTCTCTCTCTCTCTCTCTCTCTCTCTCTCTCTCTCTATATATATATA
>JAOTRQ010000019.1:654114-665841 GCA_028565875.1 Hoplisoma paleatum | reverse complement strand
AGCAAAATAATTGCGATTAATTTGCGATTAATTGCGATTAATTAATTACAGACCCTGTAATTAACTCGATTAAAAATGTTAATCGAGTCCCACCACTAATATATATATATATATATATATATATATGACTAAGAAAGTAACATTGAGAAACAACTTTGAAAGTTGAAGTTACAACTGAAACTGAACTGTGATTTATTGATATTTGTGTAGATATTAGTTTTGTCTTGGTAGGCGAGAATTCGAGAATAAGAGTTGCTATAATGAGGTGTTATTACTAAATAGATCTGAGCACCAACAATCCGGGTTCCGGTTATATATATATATATATATATATATATATAAAAAAGTACTATCCGGTGCACCCCTAATATTTTTTGCTATTCTAAGCAAAACTATTGTTTTATATGATGAACAAGTTAATAGCTGGAACATTACATTGACTCATCTGTTAGAAAATAAATAGATGTCTGCAGACATGTTTATCTTCGATCTGTCTATGTACATTTTTGTCTGTGCGTGCACAGGAAGGGTGACTATCACAGGTACTTGGCAGAGTTTGCCATAGGCAACGACAGGAAGGAAGCAGCCGAGAATAGCCTGGTAGCCTACAAAGCGGCCAGTGACATCGCTATGATCGAACTGCCACCGACACACCCCATCCGTCTCGGTCTGGCCCTCAACTTCTCCGTCTTCTATTACGAGATCCTCAATTCCCCAGACCGTGCCTGCAGGTTAGTTTCATCTTTGGTCCTACAGTTCTGCTCATATAGGTAATGAACTCATGGGAATGATTCACAATACAGACTACTACATCAATAGTAGAATGTAGAGCTAAAACATCAGACGATGCGGGTCTCAAACACAAAATTAGGGATGAAACAATGCACCACAGATCAATTCAAGAATTGATTCAAATCTCAATTTTAGTTTAATAAATATATTTACTTTAAACAGCAGCAGGCATTGTTGCCCTTTACACCATTTATAAGTTGCCAAATTGTGTACGTTCGGGGGGTTTTATGTGCAGAGTTTGTATATTTTCCCCGTATCTGCGTGGGTTTACTCCGGTCACTCCGGTTTCCTCCTACAGCCCAAAAACTTGCAGGTAAAGCAAATTGAAGATAAATTGTCCATGACTGTGTATGACCGTTTACTGTCATGCGTGTTATCTAGAAGTGAAAAACATGACCTTAAAATATATAATAAATAAACATAGGTGTGGAATTATATATATATATATATACACACACACACACACACATATCCAGGTTCAATACGCCTGATGTATCAGACCGTATGTACGTAAAATCTTCTGTGCTTTCTCTTTGAGGGTCATAATCAGTAGGTCATCTGTAGTGCTAAAGATCACGACCACAGACAACACACATGACAGATTTGGCTATTTGCAATATCCTCAAGTGATTAAGCCTAAATTATTGAAATGGACTGAGTTGTACCAATAATGTACTGCTTAATATATTTTTTATTTCAGTGTATCACCACCAAGTGCAACTAACTGGCACAATCACATAAGAAAAGGAAGTATGCATTAATTGAAACTGGTGGCACATCGTCACATTCAAGTCTGAATGTGAATTATGGTGTACAAATGTTTTTCGTACTTACACAACTTTAGTACACAAAGTTTGGGTAAATGTTCCATGTATTTTATTTAACCTTGTGGTATAAAACTGGTGTAAATAATAAATGCTGCCTGTCATGCTTCTGTCTATACTCATCCACTGAGTATTTCTGTGGTTAATGTTCTTATAAACACCCACCTACTTTACTGCTTCTCTAAAGCTATCGTACTTGGGGGTGAAAAGTTGTTGGTCTATTTTGTGGTTGAATCTGAAAACACCCAATTCATTCTAGTCTCAGTTTTCAAGCCACTATGGTTTGTGTAAAAGTATGTGTAATGTAGAAAAACATGTTCTACGCCACGATGTTCCCCGGGTGGTGCAGAGGTATTCTGTGCTAAACCACAGAATTCTTATCTCAGCTGTTTTTCAACTGTTTGACTGAGAGATGATCAACTTACAGGACACACAACTTCAGTGTTTTTTTTGTTTTGTTCTTGTGCTCTTTGTGCACTGTGAGGAATACACTATGGCAACAGACGAAGGAAAGTCCCACATCAAGTGTCTTTGGCTGCAAAAAAACAACTCTTTACACCATGTCTCAGCAGCCAGAGAACAGCTCTGCATGGCTCTGTAGAATATCTAGTTTAATATATGTACACTTTACAACTGTTTAAAAAAAAGTTGAGATAGTAAACAGAAGATGAATGATCTGTAAACTGTTTAAAATAATAGTTTTGTCCTTCTATCTCGGTTCCGCTAGTACTAGCTTAGCACAGTGGTCTTGCGGTTCCATTTTATAGCTTGATCATTTCTGAAAGTAATGCGTGTTAAAATGTCACCTAGACTTTTTCATAATGGATGCCACCAGCAAGTAAAAGCTCCTAATGTTGGATGTTTTATGTTGAACATGCTCTTTCTCTTTAAACACACCTGTCTGATGTTTGAACTGCATTTGATTGGCTCATAGGTTGGCGAAGGCGGCGTTTGATGATGCGATAGCAGAATTGGATACGCTCAGTGAGGAGAGCTATAAGGATTCAACACTCATCATGCAGTTGTTACGTGACAATCTGACACTATGGACTTCAGACATGCAGGGAGATGGTAAACTCACGCAGACATGCACGCTCACACACACACACACTTATTCTATGTCTGGTCTTCTACAGCGTCACTTTCTGAAGTGCCTCCAGGCAAACCTTCCCCTGTCATTGGTCAGGCTTTAAGAAATGATGTCTTTTATCTGTCTGTATTTCCGTTCACAGCAAAATGTGCAAACAATAAAGGATTTTTTTTTCAGAACTCCCTTTTAATCTCTATCTTCTTCTCTCCTCATCATTATCCCATGAAATGAAAAAAAAAAACACTTCACAAGAGGCATAAAAAAGTTCTGATAAGCAGTTTTAGCAACCAATGAAGATCCTTGCTCCAGATCGTTGCTTTTTTAAATAGGTAGAGATTATTAAGGCCATAATCCACATGAAAAAGTGAAGAAATGTCAAGTTAAGTTAACTTTATTTAGATAGTGCTTTTTTATAATACACTTTGTCTCAAAGCAACTTTACAAAATCCAGGACGAATAGAAACTTCTGTTTGAGAGTGCTAAATGATAAAAATGAATATATTTACAGAACTATAAAATACAATCCAACTAAATAGAATTATTATAACAGTGCAAATAGGGACATTTACATCAAAGGTAGTGAAGTAAACACACACTCCCACATGCTCTCACTTGCACACAAACTGATTTTAATTTTTCATGTTTTAACCATTTGTCATCCATTTTCCTCCATCTAGTCATTTCTTAAACATTCTTGCATCAAATTCTCCAATTTAATTTGAATCATAGCTGAAAATATTTGATTGTACAACTAGTTTTATATCAGTATATTCATTACTACCACTTTGTTTTGCTTTCTAATTGGCTTGTTCATTTGTTTCCATTGACTTTGCTTCTTGTTTGCTGTTTGCTTTCTGCCTTTGCGTTTCTAACCTGTACTTCACAGTGCTCTAACAACTCTCCTCCATCCTACTGGTGTAGATTTGTAAGGACAGCCCATCTCCCCCTCCCCAAATTACTTGTAGAACTCTTCTTTGTAAGTGCTCATGTCTTTTGTGCATTGTTTCACCCATTTTTTTGCCCGTTTTACACCCTCACCTTACTCTCTGATGCAATCACAGACTGTTTTCTTGATATCGGTCCTGTGGTTGCTGGTTTACACACTGAGTAGTGAGTGGCAGCCCAGCACTAAATAAGAATTTTGTCAACAGGGGCTATTTCTGGCACTTTGGTTAATAGCCATTTTGTCACCCGTTGCAAATTCTTTACTGCAAATCAGCACACGACAGTCATGCAGACATTGTAGTCAAGTCAACTTTATTTCTATAGCGCTTGTTCCAATGGACATTGTCTCAAAGCAACTTTACAAAATACAGGATGAACAGATACAGAAACCTCTGTTAAGCAAGCCGATGGCAACTGTGGCAAGGAAAAACACCTTGAAAATTACAGGAAGAAACCTTTAGAGAAACCAGACTCAACAGGGCCCATCCTTCTTTGGTAGTCCTTGTATGCAGTACATTACCAAGCTGCAAATTATTCTGAGATAACCGGTCAATTTGTGATGTCATTTTTTCTTAGCTGCATTTTTTGTTTTGTTTTTGCATGTGCACTAGTTGTTTTAGAATGCTTTTGTTTATATGATGTGTATGGGCTAGCGATCGACCGATATGTTTTTTTTATAGCCGATGTTAAGAAGTCTGGGTCAGCTGCCGATATTTATTTCTCCAAAAGCATTGCAGAGCATAGCAGAGGTGGGGTTAGGGCTACATCATCCAATAAGAATCCAGCAATGCTGAAGCGAAATCAGTAACGCGAGACCAGAATTGAAGCTTCTGGTGGACGTTGACATTTTGTTTCTATGAAAGAATGGGTGAAACTTGTGGCTCCTTGTGGAACTTTTGTCTTTTGGCGATGTTTTAAAGTTTCTTACAGGATGGAAAAAGTTTAAGGAATATGCCAAGAGCTTCACAGGCTGGGTTTTTATCGCATTGATGAAATATTAGGCTTTAGGAGGATGAGGCACTACTATAGTGTGCTATGCGTGAAAGAGAAGTTGGTAATTCAGCAACTCTGCCAAACGTAACTAAAGAACGAGTAACTGAACAGTTATCTTAAACCCCTGAGCTAAGGAAGTAAAACATCCGACCTGGTTCACGTCTGGTGCATTTCTAACTTATAACATTGGCGCTGATATATGAATGTGATATGTTGCTCTAGTTTTTAACTGAAAGTTAGCGATTCTTCAACCTGTTGTATGTAGCATTTTCTGTTCACGATGCTTTGTTACTATTCGTTTTATTCTGATGCAACACTTAGTTACAACTAGTAACATTTAGTGAATTTATTTACATTTTAACCTGTTTTACACTTTAGTTAACATTTATGACCGAAAGCACCATTATGTATTTTGGAATGTGTGAGGAAACCCACGCAGACACTGGTAGTACATGCAAACTCAGCACAGCAAGCCCCGGGTATACCTTGCCATTAAACCCGGGACTTCTTGCTATGAGGCGACAGTGCTAACCACTAAACCACCGTGACACCAAACATCTTGTAAATATCTGGCTACAAATATGTAAAAATTTAAGCTCTAATTTGCCTCTAATCTACCTGGACTTGTTCTTCAAGAAAGTTCCCTCACAGCAATGACCCAATGTAGTTTTAAATAAGTGCTAAACAACTCCAAACGTTTATGGCCCAATATATCGGTCGGCTTCTAGTATGGGCATGTGTGAATAAAAGTCAATTTGTCAACTAAGTCATCGAATAAAACTTTACCACAGTTTTATGTTGTGGTACAGCAACTCTGTGTCAAGCGTTGTTTCAGAATCGTTTTTCTGTCTGTACCGGTGACCTCTTAATATTCTGTTGAATTGCATATATATAATATGCACTCAATATAAATAATCTATCGCTTTTGTTTCCTTATGCTTCTTAATATCCTGTATATTAAAGACCCATTTCACATGAGACTTGATCAACCTTTCCTGGAGCAGAAATTGTTACTATTTTAGTATTTGTGTGTAGATACATTGCCACATCAATCTTTTTTTTTTTTTTTTGCACTAAGCCTTTTAATCTCTCAGCTCCGTGGGTTTACTTTGGATGTTCTGGGTTTCTCTTACAGTCCAAAAACATGGAGAGTCTTGTAAATTAGTCACTAAATTGTCCATGAGTGTTTGTAAACATGTGTGATGAATAACTTCCATGTGTCTGTCATGAGCATAAATTCTAATAAATGAATAAATCCTAATAAACAGGGTTCTTGGAGTAACAAGGCACCACTGTATTGATCATGTCAATAGAAAGAGACTTATTATTTGAAAAAAATCTTGAATATTGTTTGTTCTTTATTCCACAGCTGAAGAACAGAATAAAGAATCACAGCCAGACGTGGAAGATGAAAACCAGTGAGACATGTCCCAGTCATCGCGACTCTTTTCTCTTACCTCTGTTTTTCTTCACATCTCATCCTTTCCCTCTCAGGTCTCTGTGGTGCCACCAGAAACTGCTCTGATAACTCCCTTCCCAAGCTTTGGCATGTTTTCTGTCAGTCTTTCTTTGTTCTCTGTCTGTTTCTCTCTGTTTTTTCTTTTCCCCCAGATATGATCTGGCATCTAAAGCCGGTTTAGTTCTATTATATTGTTGGATCAGTGTAGGGGCAAATTTTTTATTTTTTATTTGATCACTGGCTTTGCTTTTAATTAAGTGTGCAGTAGTGGTACGGCATTTTTTTTCTTCGCATGTGATAGGCAAAGTTCAGTTCTGTTTTCATCACGTCTTACTATGTAAATTTGGGAGAGGTAACAAGCTGGAAAGGGCCTTAATCAGTTTTTTTAGTGCCCCTCCGTCTCTTAATGTATTATAAAGCTGGATTAGGTTCCTGGATCTATTGCAAACCGCTTGATGACTACCTTGGTACTTCTTCGTGTGGCTTTGCTCACGCCGTCCTCTATGCATAATGCCAATTCGACAGTGAATGTGATCACACGGTACCACACACATCTATTTTTTCAACTTTGAGCTAGAAAGCCAGGGATATTGCTCATCTCACAAACACACTAGCGAGCAGACATTTTTCATTTGTTTGTGGGGTTCTTTTTACAACTGTAAAAATGAATTTAATTTTAGCTGTTTTGTGTGTTTGTGTTCACTCTCTTGGCTCTCTGCTTGACCTGCATCATGCTTTTCTGTCTTCTGCTGTCTAGTGTTTTCCATTCTACTTGGTCATTACATATGTAACTTGAATCTGATTTGTACTACTGGATATTCTGATCAGAGCCAACTATCACCGTCTGTATTCTTATTGAAGATTATTCTTATTTTACAGCATGGGATTAAGCTTCGAATAAAAGCAAACCGAAATAAACAATGATAAACATGTAGTATCACGTTGTATGGGGTGAATTAGAGTAGTGCTTCTCAACCCGGGTGTTTCTGCTCCATTTGAGTGCTTTTGCATTTTATTAAACAGAGTAAACAATAATAAAAAAGTCGAAATATTGATGCACGAACAGATGAACAAAGTTTAACAGACCAGCACCAGAAAAGTTCCTGACACGGATGTTAATGAAAAGTGATAATGTTACACCAGATTTGCAGACGAGCAGTAAAATCAGTAAATTGACCAAAATCCGAGCAAGAAATGTACATTTATTGTGTATTTATTCTATTTTACAAAAACATGAAAATGATTATAATGCTGAGTATGAAAAAGAGTAAAAGAAAAGGAGTCATTTGTCTCGTGTAGCATTAATTTAATGAAAGGAAACTCATTTGAAGTGTTTGGTGTATTTTAAAAGTTTTTTTTACACATATCTGATAACTTATGAGATTAAATGAGAGTTTTTATATTTAATATAATTTGTGGGATGCACGGTGGCATAGTGGTTTAGCTGTCGCCTCATAGCAATAAGTTTTTTTTTTTTTCAGGTTATTCATGTTCTCCCTGGTTTTATGTGGGTTTACTCTGGATTCTTCAAATTGACCTGCTCCAGGTTGTAATTGATTTGTAAATATACTGTTACTGAGAGCACTATAGGTTGGAGAAAGACATGGCAACCTACTCCGTAAAAAACGGTGAAACTCAATCCGCAGAGCATCAAAAGGTTGGGTATGTCTGGTAATGTCCATGTAAATGGGGATAATCTAACTGCGCAATGTGGAAATTCTTAAATGCTCGTTTCATGCTCGTATTTTCACGAGTATGAAAATAATTTACATTTGCAGTTACCTTGCCTGTCTGTGATTACACAAGTGCCAAAAACTTGTATATACATCTTCATAACCATGGCGATGAATGGGATAGCAATATCTTAAATTACATATTTATTTAGCTTTAACATTTTTTACACTTTAGGTAACATTCATGACATGAGATAGTCCAGTACACAGGTCACATCAAACATGCTCGTGGTTAATTTTGTACCTTCAAATGGCCTTAGCTGAATGTTTTTAGACTGGAGGAAACCAGAGAGCCCAGAGTAAACCCACGCAGACACAAGGAAAACAGAAAGCCTTATTTCTACCTGGGAATCAATCTCAGGATTTCTTGCTGTGAGGCAGCAGTGCTAACCCCTATGTGCCATTCAGCTGGCCTATTATTAGTAATACTTTTATTGCTGTAATTATCTGAAAACCTTGTGAAAACCTGCAAAGCATTAATCGTTTGCGTAGCATTTGCTCTTCTATTTTCTCCTGAATGGTCTACTTCACAAAACACCATAAACGTCTACTAGTACAGAGAATTCTACAAATCATGACTAAAATGTCATCTGTTGAGAAGACAGAAGCTCAAGTGGCAGAACATCACATATTGTTGGTTGTTCCATTTTAAATACTTCCCAATAATAATTTCCATTCGCCAAAGTCAAACTGTTTTTTTCACGGACAATCAGCTTTATTATACAGCCAGAACAATAATGGAATTATTTGCAACGTATTCCATTCTTTTGAAAAATTAACCCAGTCAAAGTCCAAATCAAAATTATATTAAGATTATATAATTATATATAAAATATAGACTGAAAATTACTTGAAAGAAACTCGATATCTACGCTGACGCCAATCTGAATTTGAGTCAGACTGTTTGGGTGGTGGTGATTACATATGTACTACTAATTCAGACTTCAGATTTTGGTGTAAGAAAAAAGAAAACTATTCATTTTCTTCTCACTTTACAATTACTATTTACTATAACACACATTTAATTTCGTGGGTGTAATTTAACACCAGTTCCAATCATTAAATTTCCTCCCTTCAAAATATTTTACAGTCAACTGTCAGCTTTATTATAAGAAAATAGAAGTGATTGGGAGCTAATGCAACTACAGCATCAATCACTATAGACCTCCAAACATCATGAGGGTTTTCAGCTTAGCTCAAGAACAGTGCGCAGAGCTTCATACATTGAATGGGTTTCCATGGTCAAGCAGCTGCATCCATGCCATTCGTCACCAAGTTCAATACTAAATGTTGGATGCAGTGGTGTAAAGCACGCTGCCACTGGACACAATAGATGCGTGTATTTCAAAGTTTAATGGAGGGGGGTTCATGGTGTTGGGTTCCAGTGCAAGGAATTCTGAGTGCTTCAGCACACCAAGACATTTTGGACAATTCCATGCTCCCAACTTTGTGGGAACAGTTTGGCGACCCTTCCTCTTCCAAAATGACCACAAAGGAAAGTCCATAAAGACATGGATGATGGAGTCGGGTGTGGATGAACTTGACTGGCATGCACACAACTCTGACCTCAACCCGATAGAAATATCTTTGGGATGAGTTAGAACAGATACTGAGAGCCAGGACTTACAACCATCATTATGTGACCTCACAATTGCACTTCTGGTAGAATTGTGAGTATGGTTTATCCCTTGTAAACAGAGTTCCCAGAGGAATTTAAGCTGTTCTAGCTGCAAAGGGTACAAAACGTCATATTGAACCTTGTGGATTAGGAATGGGTTGTTACTTAAGTTCATATGTGAGTTAAGGCAGGTGAGAAAGTACTTGTTCCAATTAGTCCTGCAAGGTATTAAAACCTTGGGTACCTTTCCTAGGATCTCAGTGATTGCAGACCCGAGGTATTTTGTCATCTGTTCAGCTTTGTTCAACTCTTCCATGAAGCAATAATGTATTTTTTGTTTTTCATTTTTATTTTACCTTAATTTATATTCAAGTTGATATTTTTTTTGACTAATTTAATGAATGGATCAAGTCTTAAATCGTATGAGCACATTTTTACATTTAATATTTTTACATTGGTTTTTATTAATACATTATTTATATATACATAGATTTGTTGCTGTGTTGCTGCACTAAATTTTAATTGAGTGTATGGGCCTAATCTCATTCTAATGATTCTCATGATATGCCAAAGTAATTCCAAATGCTCTTTGTAACAGATTAAATGTATTGAAAAAGATTAGGTTTCATCTATAGAATCTGATTTGATTTCTGTAGCTATTTGTCCATCTGTAGACAAGATTTCGGTATTTGAATATAAAGGAAAAAGGAAATTAAATAGTTACCACTATGATTATGACAAAGTAGCTCAACAGTTAGAATACAATCAACAGTGAATCGAAAAGAGTACCATATTTTGTTTAAGTTCTGGTTTTGCAAAACACTAGCATATATCAGTACAAAAGGCTATGAAGCTTCTAAACAAACATTTTTCTCTTCTTTGTTCAGAAAAATGTACACAATAGTTTTATTGCACAGATATCAGTTTATTGCACTCAACAACACACAACGATTTGCAAGATGTATTTTAGTTGATTCTATGCAATACTTTCCCGCTTGGTTGTGTCATGATTTCCATTAACAGAAATAGAATTATGAAAGGATCGAGGTTCAGTTGCTCGAAGAATTATTGTTGAAGGTGAACTAATACTAGCATGGATGGACATTAAACACTCATTATAATAATTAAAAAAAATACTGCTAAAATCTAATTGCAATAAGTTACTATGTTGATCAATACTTATACTAAATGTTTATTTTAGATGTGATGGGTTTATGTAAGGCTGATAAGTTTGGACTGGTACTGAGGTAAATAGTTAACAGTTGGTATAATATGTACAGTACAGTACAGTAACTCCGACTAGCTTCCAAACAAACTATCACACACAAAAAACAATTCATAGAAGTTTTGATAGCATGGGCAATGCTAATTTCCTAATTCTAAAATGTTTCTGCACAACATAATATTGTGTATTAATAAACATCCCTCAGATATAAAAAGAAACGCTGCATTTTTATTTTATTTGTATTTTCCATGCTGTTTAAAATTTTTCGGATGGAGGGTTTTATGCACAATAGGTTCCACACTTTTTTGTTTTATTGGTTAAACTAAAACGAGGCAAGTGGATTCTGATTTCTACCTGGTGCGGCACATTCGCTGAATGATGAACACTGTCACCTCACGGCAAGAATTTAATTCATTTCCAAGGTAAGGCTATACGGGGCTTTCTGTCTAAAGTTTACATGTTCTCCCCTGTCTGTTTGGGTTTCCTCCAGGTAGTTTGGTTTCCTCCCATAGCCCAAAGACATGCAATCAAGTTAATAGGAAATAATTTGATTGTCTTGTGTTTTTGTGCATTTCTGTACCATGCAAACTGGCAACCTGTTCAGGTGTTTTGCATTTTTGCCCAGTGTGTGCCCTAAATAGGGTTAAGTAAGGGTAGAACTAGATGATAGACGATTTTCACTATTTTGGACATTTAAAGAAGCAACTTGGACAATAATTTTTTTTTAAATCGGTGGTGCATTTGTGGCAGCAATTTGATGATGCCATTAAAATGGTACCGAAAGCTGACTGGAAAAAAATCCTTTTAATGAATAATTTCTTCATTAAAAGTGAAAGTTTGAAAAGAACATAATACAATTATGCACACTTTACCTGTTTTTTAGTAGAGAAAATTGAAATGTATGATTCAGCTATTGAAATAACAATGCCCATCCCTACCAATGAGGAATAGCTGTAATAGTAATACTATAAAAGTAGACCAGTAAATAATTAAGAACATTAAAAAATGATGTGACAAAACAGTAAACAGTGATAAGCGATGTGATTAT
>JAOTRQ010000019.1:629578-654014 GCA_028565875.1 Hoplisoma paleatum | reverse complement strand
TGTGTGTGTTACTCCGGTATATAGGTCTGCCTGTCTGTCTATCAATCCATCCATCCATCCATCCATCTATTTATCTATCCATCTATCCATCCATCGAGTAGGATTTTCCACTGCACACCAGCGTCGGGAGTCGAAACTCCCCAGTTCGAATCTTGGTGTTGCTGAATGGTCGCTCCCCATAGAGATGGACAAAGAAACAATGATTTACTCTAAAAAAAACTCACTGTAAAAAGGTTGGTTGCAACTGAATGAGTTAAAACCAACCAACATTTACTAATAAAAATAATTATTTTCACATTCAGTACTCCACACAGAATGGACCAGGACCATCTCATATGAAGATTAAACTGTTTTCTGTGAAGCAACTGTGATACCTACCTAGCTATCGTACCAGACCCTCTTTACAGTGAACTCCAATGCAAAAGGTTTATTAGTATGATGAGACCAGCGATCCCAGTGAAACTTCTGGTTTAGTTGGAGTAACAAAGCAGTCATGTGCTTGGGCTTTGTACTGGCCGTAGTGCACGTCCACCAGTTTTACACCGCTAGTGCTTTTCTTTTGTATTTCAGATTGCTCCCGTGGAGTGGCACAGTTGTATCGTTATGGCCCAAGTTCTTGAAAGTTTCGAGCAGTGGTGGGCCTTCATCCCATCAAGGCGCTTACATTTCGGCGTTTCCCTGGTCCTGCATGCATACATATAATTGTGTATCAAGTGCACTGATCACACACAGATCACCATTTCGTTGGTGTGCTTCTGGGTTATGTGCTCAATTTCTAAATTAAATATTGAAAGTGACCAAAACACTATTGGTTTATACATACTTATTATTACTAAGTTAAGTATATAAGTGTTTTTTTAATGACAGCCTAAATCGCTAATTTCACTCAAAATACAACACACAAAAACATCAAGCTATCAGCTTACACATTGTCTTGTTTTGAACTGTCTTACCTCAACTTTTTTTAACAGGCTCCTATTTACAGAAAACATTTACTTCCAAGCCTCTTTAATCTACTGAGCTTTTTCCATGCATACCTGGAGCCAAGCCAAATAAAGACACAAGCCAGCGCATTTTTGTCATCGACTATTCATAGGTGTCATAACCACTATGATAAGTGCTTCTCAGTATACAAACTGTTTAGCAAAGCTCTCACTCTGAAATTAGCCAGCTAGCTTATTTGGCTATACCTCTGTTTATAACTGAAGATTAGCTAAATGATGGTTGGAAAATGGCTGAGAAAACATGTGCCACACATCACCTGTGCTTTACTTTATTGTTTGAGCATGAAAGCAGATACTGCATTACTAAATACTTGTCTCTCTATGTCTTTATATCGGGTGTTGTGGTGGTCGTGGTGGTTTTTATTTTATTATTTAATTTTTCGGTGAGTGTGGCCTGCTGAAATTGTGTGGGAATTATGCAAGTGGTTTATTGGTGGGTTGTTTTTTTGCATTGTCATTTTTTAATGCTTTATTGTAATAGAAACACTAAATAAAAAAAGAATGTTTTTGTCTTACCCTTTAAATAAACACTTAACTGGTACTGTAAACTAACCAGCCGTAGCATTATGAACACTGACATGTAAAGTGAATACCACTGATTACGTTTTTTATTACGGTACTGTAATAATTTATATATATATTAGGCAGATGGTGAACATTTTATCTTTGACGTTATGAGGATGGAAAATGGCCATGGAGAGTGGCCATGGATCATTAACACACAGGGCGGATAAAACCCTGTGTCTATAGCTCAAACAACCGAAAAGGGTAAAGCTGATTGCAGGATTACAGGATAACAATTGCAGGACTGTTTTGGCAGCAAATGGGAGGCCAACACGATTTTAGGAAAATGTTCATAATGTTCTGCCTGATCTGTTCTGCCTGATCTGTGTAAAAAATCTTGATAATCCATGGCATTAGGAGCTGGAGCCGGAGAAAATGATCAAACAAGATTATTTAAATTGTCAGACCACAGCCGGGACTGGCATAGGTGCACAACTAGGTCATTAAATAGTTCAGTTTCAGAGCATGGTGTGGTCTCTCTGTATGAGAATGTGTTGCTGTGCAACAGCCGGTCGTTCTCCAAGGGAAAGAAGTGTGGTTCATCACACAGTCTGATCACGATCTCGAGCAGCAACAATTTCATCTGTATGAGCACAGTTGCCTTCTTACTACCATGTGAAAAAGCCACAGCTACTGCATTTCACTGTGAATAACAAGTTCCTCAATTCAATGGCAATTGGCAAAGTGACCACCACTTTCTGTGTGTCAAACTAACCATGAATTCCAAGGAGCTGTGTCGATCTGTGCAAATAAGGGTCAGTTGTGCCTGGGTGAGAAAATAAAATTAAGATGAGAATATAGAATACAAGGCTTTGATAGATCAAATGATCAATTAAATTAGCTTAATATAATAAACTGACAAGTTTGGACCGTCGGTGCTGGTGTGCTAATAATAAACACTTGTTGCACAAGTCATAAAGTTGATTGATATATTTGGACAAATAGGTGGATTTAAAGATAGATAGACAGACGGAGAGATTATTTAGTGGTTTGAGAACTTGGTTTGTGATTGGAAGTTTGCCGGTTTAATTTTGAGAGTTTATAGTTCACGACTGAAGTGCCCTTGAGCAAAGCACCTAATCCATCACTGACCTGCATGTATGTTTCAAATAAAATACATTTCTTTATCAGTGAAAAAAGTTCCTATTTTTCTATAATTAAAATGCCCCAGATTTACACCTGGCACAAGCCACATGCTTGTCATTCTGCATTTACATAACAAAAGACCTCGGAGGAATAGTTTTAACATTGATATTTAAGACTGCTAAGAGGGAAGAAGAGGGACCCATGTCAGTGTTAACGGAATAGACTGTCCAGTTAGCACACCTACAGATTAGCATAATGGTAATTATTAGCATACGCCTTCCTCTCTGCTATAAAAAAAATAATCTACAACTTAATCTATAACCACATACTTAAAAATGAATCAAGTCTCTGTGTTTTTTACTGATACAAATTTAGTTTTTATTGCCAGTAACTGATTACCACTTAGTCCTTAGTCTATTCCACATGCGGTTAAAGCAACACAGGGCTAGCACAGCGGAAACACTGACCTTCACTTTATGAGTATTGTTTGGACATTCCATTGCCTTTGGTCCTGTAATAAACCCCTGTGCAGTCCACAGGCCAGTATGCATAGTGCAGATGTGAGAGTATCATATGTGTTATAATACAGATCTCAAATGCTAGTGGTTGAAAGCCTTTTTGGTCAAACAGAAAGTTGCATGTCCACTATTAAATGTCTGTTACTGAACATGCGTTACATCACAAGCTATTGAATATTGTGAGATACTAAAACATCAAATCTAACAATAGAAAATAAGAATACAAGCCAAAAGAAATAATATGACAAATGTCAAATAATCAAAACAAAAGTGCAGTTTTAATTCATACAGGACATTATTCTGTCTCATACCCAAACCAAACTCTCATTTCTTCACCTAAAGATCTGCATGAACTAATTGGGGCAAGATTTCATTATGACAAATTTCAGGACGTTTACCTAAAGAAATTCAACAACCCTTAAAAGTTTATTAAATTATTGCTTTTGAAACTGTAGAGCCATGTTTTACCAAAAACATGCCTGCATTCCAGTACTGTTTTTAACACACCCTTATCAACTTTCTCTGGCCAGTTTCCCCTGGTGAATTCCTAAAAACATCTTAAAGGGAACGGCCATGTTTGGCTGTTTTTCAAGACACATGGGGTAAAATGCTCTAGCCGTTACCGGAGGACCTGCTAAATATTGAGATTTTTAAAAAAGTTGAATCAGTTCATCTGGACATAAAGCTTGGTTTTTGAGCAGCTAGATTACAATCTTGTCTTTCATAATTGACCACATTCTAAAAGGTTCTTAGAAATATAGTCTGCCATATTTGGATATGTGAGCAATGTAGGTTAGGTGGATTGTTTCAATCACATTGATTTAACAGTATTTTTTTATTTGTATCTATTAGTATATTTAAATATTGACCAGATAACCTTCACAGCCAATTCAGTAGTTAAGAAAGTAAATAAGTTTGGTGATTAGTGGAATTAAGTGCACTCCAGTCATGATCTGTTGACTGTCAGAATCGAACTGGAACCTTCCGATCACAAGTTTTATAACCACCAGGCAACAGCTGCCTAAAATAAAAATATTATCCATTCATTTAAAGAAAATTGGATGTTAACAATATTGTCTCTTATCTGTTATGTACTGAGTTTCCGCAAAACACTTACCAGATAATGCAAGAAGTCAGACACAATAGCACAACAAAGCTAACATTTCAAATTCGTCAATTTGAATTATGCGAGTGGGCATCTAAAAAATTGGTTTTAAGAAGCTGATGTGTGCACATGAAAAGAAGCAGTACTGCGCACATTTAGGAAGGGATCTCTCTTTCTCCCCACTAAGGGAATTGTAGAGAGAATTGCACAGTGTAATTGGGAAATGGGATACAATGAAGCCAAAAAATTTCAAAAAGGTTTGAAATTGCAATTACAAGACTATCACTTCTGCATAAATCAAAACCTAGCCAACATCTTACTTACCCCAATATTTACCATTAAACAAACTGGTGTGGTAACACATTCTGACTTTTTTTTGCAAAAATATTGGTTAGATTGGTGCAACTAAAGTAGAACGCGTGGGTCAGCATCTTTTAGCTTGCAGTTTCCTCATTTCAATGTTCCTACACACAGAATCTTCAGTGCTCTATTTAAAACAACGTCTACTTTACAAAAATAAGGGCTACATTGGTCTTCAAAGGTGTGTAAATTCAACTAATGATTATTGTTAGAATGTGCTAGAATTAGATTTTCCACTTAAAATTAGTGTCACATTGATCAACAGAAAGGACAAAAAAATCTTACTGTGGGTGTAAATTGGGGCCACGTTTGCAGAGGGCCTCAGCATCTTCATGGTGCCCCTTACAGAGCCAATTGTAACATTCTGATGTGATTGCAGGCTGCTTTTTTCTTTTCTCTAATTGAGACTATTGGAATTATTTGTGGAAATTTTAGGTCCACCTGAATTAGTTAAATGCTGATGTGAAAACTGTACCATCAAGTGACAGGATGTGACTTTGTGGGTCACTAATTCTACATGCATTGGAGACTTCTAAGAATCTGTACACGTTTTAAGCTTTCACAGTCCACATAACATAACAATGTGCTCTTGATCATTTCGAGTTAACTTAATACTTTTTAATAGAGTAATTCACGTTTCTTATTTTCATTTTGCTACCAGTGGCTATAAGAATGATTTTTTACAAAAGCACTTTTTACAAATCTAAAAAGGAAGCTAAGGGAATGTTAAATAAAAGGTGCTTTTTATAAGAATATGAGAACATCTCATATGGTAAGGTAAACAGAGTGACAAATGAATCATGTAAAAAAAAATCACAAAAAGTCATTTCCGGCTTCTATTGTTAATGTCTTTAAAAACGTGTAAGTTAAGCCAGTACGGCATACAAAGTCCAGAGGAGTAAACATCTGCTGCTTACTTATAAGAACTGCTACTGATCTTGTTATTGGAACTAAACCATGACTGATTTATATGTTTTATGCTTGGATTTAGAAAATAAAATGTCTAGAGGAAGAAAATACCAGAGGACCTCCAACAATAAAATCTACATTTGCAATTCCAATAAGTTATTATATTTTTACATACATACACAAATAAAGAAGACAGTATGGGAGTTGTATGGTACATTTCCATACTTCATAATTACATACCTATTTAAGACAAATAAACATTTTATATTACTTAAATGTGACCAGGTATCACTGCTTGCATCAAGTTACCTGAACACATTTGGGGTTTTGGCCTGTTAAAGCTTCTAATAATAAAACATAGACCTAAAATGTGTTCAGAATTCATTAAATGCCAGAAGTCTGGAATTTAATGAAACAAAAAGTCAACATTTTACCTCACTGTTCACAAATATGAATGAAATGGCATGTAAAACACTCAAACTGACCAGTCATGGCTGCAAATAATAGATTATATATAATAAATCTGTTCTTCAAGAAAAGAAGTAAGTAAACACGAAAACATCCTGCTGCCACAGTCTTCAATTTCACATAAACACATAAAGATAATAATGCTATCTTCATATATGAGAATCTGCTGGTACCAGCTCATCACAGTGACTCTAAAATAATATTCAATATTACAAGTAGAACAAAGTACTATATACAACATACAGTAATATAGACCCGGTTCTTGTTTGGCATCCCTTTGAGTGTCCGTCTCTCAATCATGGTCAAGTTTAGTCCAGGTTGTCTTGAAGTGGAGTCAAAAACTTCATTTCTGTGGAGCTCACAGTCCACACTCTGCATGTTTATTGTGACATTATGAAGTCACCAACAGTGGATCATGATGAGGTAACAGAACAAATTCATACGTACAGCTGCTTCTTCAGTCTTCTGAGCACACAGTTCCAATATTGTACATTTCAGCGCTAAAACAAATGTGTTTGAATATAGCAACCAAGTTAAGCATAAAAGGAGGCTCAGTCACAAAGCAGAAACAGGAAAGTCAGTTTTGAGGCGTCATAAAGTTCTTATTTCGTCCAGCAGGTGGAGACATTTCTTTAAAGATACTAAACTTGAGTTCTCATTTCTACTGGTTTGCATATGTTTTGTTTTCAAATGTTTTGAAGTAGCAAGCAAATTGAACTTCTTCATTTCTCGTTTTTCGGTTTTCAGAAAGTGTTGGGCTGCGGTTTTAATCTGACACAATTCCCTTCCATGTTAATTCACATTTGAGTGAATGTTTACATTTAAATTCACATTTATTCAGATTTCCCATAAAAAGTCAGTCTTCTGTTGATGACAGAATGATGACCTTGTTTCCATTTCAAAATATATACAGTTTGAAAAACAGAGCTAAACACAAATAAACAGACAAAAAGTGAAAAGCCATTAACCAGCCTAATACTAGAGATTGTGGCATTTGAATACTGTCTCTGACGAACTGGCACACAACACTGGCAAAAATGTAAGGGAATCATAAATGGGCACCATAACTGTTGAGTTTCACTTCACGTTTACATTAACAAATGGTCCTACAGTATTTGGATTTGGAGACAGGTAGCTTTTTTATTTAGGGCCAGTACACACCAGCATTGAGAGTTTCAACTCCCCAGTTCGAATATTGGCATTGCTGGTTAGCCGGGCTAGATGTTACATCACTCGATAACTAACACATTAACTATAGAAACAAAAAGAGTTGCATTTGCAGATGTCCCACCAGTGATTTTTACTTTCATTAGCATAGACTTTTTAAGATATAAACTGTTATATCAAGATGAAGCATATTAGTTCTATCAAAGAAAACATATTTTGAAGAATAAACCTGATATAACTGCAATATGAATCACGTAATACTATAAAACGCAATACAAAAAAAGGCCAAAACGAAGACATTAGACCTGTACCTAATCTCCATGACTAGTTAATATGTCAATAAACTCACAAAAAATAAGGCTTAGCATTTTGTTTGTTTGTCCGGTGTTTGTTGAGCTTGCTAGTCGGCTTCCAATTTAATACAAAATCCTTAATAAAAACAAACACCATCTCACATTATGATTGTCTTAGAAAGGAAAGCTGTTATAGGTCCAACTGCATAAAGGGTGAAAAAGTCACACTCCCAATAAGAAACTAAAGCACATGTTCAAAGAAACACTAAATAGACTAAAGATATTTGAACACATTATGTATAGTTACACACATGTCTTAGATTGATAAGCTTTGCTTTGCCACTGTAGTTAGTAAATTACATTTTTAATATTAAACTGACTTTAATATTTGTGTGGCGTTACCATAATTGTATACCATTATTTAGCACTCCTACGGCTTATTGTCTGTGTTGTCTAATGAAAAGGCTTGCTTTACTAATCGTTTGTAAGAATTCAATTAAAGTGTTACTTCATGTACAAAAACAAAATTATCCAGTTCTCCAGGCTGGTTTTATTTGATTGTATTTTTCACACCCCCTTATAGCAACCTAAAAGCACTGTGATGCTAGAGTGTATGTAATTGTCAAGTGAAGATGCAGCTAAAATCGTGCACTTGCACACCTCGTGCACTGTGTCCGAGAAGCAAAATAAAATGTTTCTACCTACAATAATATGCAATGTAAAACTATGGACACTACACACACTAAACTGACAGCATAATACCTACGTAACCGAAAGGCTTTGAGTTTCCACTGGTTAATAGTTACCATCACTGAACCATGAAGCAGAGGAAACTGCTTAATATAAATGTAAATTATTTAATTTAATAAGCAAATAAAAGCATAGAATTCATTATATAAACAAAAACTTGTCGATATTTTGGTGGTCTATAAAACTGTGATCCAATGTTAGTCTTACACTGCCCCATGTGTAAAGATTAAATTTGAGACAACTCTCTCATGAAAGTGAGCACAAAGACGTAGGTGGACTCGTAAAGCGCACAGTTTGTGATGCACCTTGTGTATACTATTCTAATCGTATACCTTCTAATCATCTGGAGCCATCTTGCTGGAAGAGTGTGATAACTGTCCCAGCTGTATTGAGTTTCATTCTTGGTCTTAAAATTTTAAAACTTAATTCTGTGGCTGACCTTCAGGTAATTTTAAATAACTCCCACTTTCAGTTTGTTAACAATTGCTAAGACACATGCTTTTTTCTTAATAGTTATGGCCTTAATAGTTGGGACTTCCCTCGTGGTCTTTTGATTTTGTGATATCAGGGTCATGCAGGTTTGTTTTGATTGTTTAGCTTTCTTGTCTTGCTAACTACTATAATATTTCTTGAATTAGCTTGAATCTCACTTTTGTTTAGATTGCTTCGCTAGCATTTCTTGAGTCATTCTTTAAAGGTTCATGCTTGAGCTGTGATTCTTGCATGTCTGACTTTATTGTTCTGTCAGAACATTTTGCTAACATCTACACAATTCATTGGTCTTCTATATAACCTTTGTCTGGGTTCTTGATCTCACAGGTCGGCCAGGACTGCTTAATTAGTAGCGGTGTCATTCCAAGTCTACAAGTTTATGAATGAGCTCTAAATCTTGCAGATCTTTCTGGATTGCTTTGCTAGAAGAACTTGCTAACATTTGTACCGATCTTCAATGGAATGTGTGAATCTTGCTGAGCTTGTTTGCTAGCAGGGTTTGTTGACATTGCACAGCAGCTCGGTAACCTTGATGAGGCGTGCCACAGTGCTCTGCGACTCCTCCTGCAGCCGCTGGTTGTTCTGTCTCAGACTCTGCACCTCTGCTTGCAGCATGGCTTTGTCCTCTTTCTCCTGCCAGCATCACACAAAACACAACTGCAAATTAGAGAACCTACCTGGCAGACCAGATACAATTTGTAATGTAGTGGAGAAAAATGTAATGGTTAGTGGACAAGGCAGAGAAACAAAAATCCTCAATTGTGCCCCACACCAATCTTGGTGGCAAATAAGCCCATCACAGAAGAATAAACATTTGCATCTCAAATGTGACAAATGTTTTATACAATTTATACTGATACCATATGTTTGTCATATTTATTATTTTACTAACTTTATTCTGTACACCTACATTAAAAACTTTGATTAAAGGTTTCACTCCAAAATTTAACAGCAGCAAATAGGCAGTGGCCAGGTTTAAACCAACAAGCTTCTGATTACCTAGCTAAGATATCCAGCCAAAACCAGCAGGTCAAAAAGCACCCTAAGCTGGTTGGCAAAAGCTTGTTAAATAATTCTTGACCAGCATTTGTTGGTCAAGATTTTTTTCCCTTGTTGACCAGCTGGACTTGAACAAACCTTTTAGCAGGGTCATGACGAATAAAGACACATAAGAACACTTAATAAGTATACAGAACACAAGCAGATACAAAACAAATAAGAATATAAGGTGAAACGATTTTATTAACAGTGTAAATCTCACAATTCCATTCAAATTGCATTATTCCCTACAAAAAAATGGTCAATGCTGGTCAATAGGTAGTTAACCAGAAATAACAGTGTAGGTGGTGTTTTGATCAGCTGGTTTAGCTGGATTTTTTAAAGCAGGGTACTAATCCAGTACCTCCAGCTATTTTAATAACAGATATTCCTTAAATACCAATCAAAACCTTAAGCAATTGGGAGACAGTTATTAATTGACAGATATTATTTTAATAATGATAATTGTTTCTGCATTGTATGCATTGTTGATGTGTGGGAAGAAATACAAAACGTTGTATACATATAGGCTATGTCTAACTAGTAGTTGCAAGGAAAATGTATCAATGCCGAGGAATAAATGCTAATGAAATAGTTTAAATCGTTTTGATGATAAAACAATATAGCTTCTGAGTAGCCTTGCAAAAATCTCGCTAGTTACTAGGTTTATTGTATGCAGGTTTGTATGTTACACAACATGACTCAAGTACTACACACAGACTTGTTAGTACACAGAAAAGTACTGTACTTAAAATATTTACGGCACTGTAAATATAATGCTGTAATTGTGATATGTACTAGATATTCAATTAAAAAAATGAAGAATCACAGTCGTTAGCGATTGTTAAAAGCTTGCTAAAAAGAATGCGTTCCACCACTAGGTGGTGCCAAAATAATTTCAAATGCTCAATCAGTTTTCAATCTCAGCGAACAAGAAAGATTACTGTGGAAACACGATTATTAAACAACGTCAATAAGTATTGCACGCATTGTGGCTTTAACAGTCTCTACTCCTTTTGTATTACTGTTTTTTCCCTAATTATATTAGTCGTTTCCTCTTGCGTTGGAGTTTTTATATTTAAAAACTAATTAATCAGTTACAGTTTACATTCTGATCAATTGAGGGCTAAGCGCCTAGCTTCCCTTTAGATCCCACCAAAACTTTTAGTTGCCCGGTTGCATTATGCCTCCTCTATGCCTATGCGAAAACAAAGTCAGTCACATGTATTCATATGCAAATTAGCTTTGTGAACAGAGAGCCACACCCTGGTCACATTATTCGACAACACAGCCAGCAGAGGTCGCAAATCTCATTTATGAGGATTTCAAATCTAGCTTTTTCACTCAGAACCAAAACCAGTTGTTGTTCTTGTAGGTGCCCAGCACAGCTGGTTGACCTACCAAAGATGTTAATTCGGACCAGACTTGCAGACCAAATGAATACATTTTGTATAGGCCTTGCCTTGGGTAAAGTTATAAAGTACCATAAAATTCCCACGATATTGATGTTTATTAAGTCACGTATGTTATTAATTGAAACATGTTAGAATTAAAAAGTTCAAGGTTCTAAAGTGTTGAGTGAAAACATTACATTTGTAGTGGTGTTTAAGTAGGAAGCACTGTTGTGTCATTTGATGATAACATGGCTTGCTAGAGTGACAAGCCAGCTCTCAGCTTAGGATTGGATCAGTCACTCTTGGTTCTTTTCAGGTGAGAAAATATCATTTATACTCCAATCCCTTGAGGTGCTACTCTATATTTTGTTAGGTCAAATGTCCGTCCATCTGTGATTGGCTTTCAGATATTTCCACATCCGTAGAGGAAGCCAGAATAAGTCAATTGAGTGTCAGGCCTCTATTTTCAGAATTTATTCTCTAGTCAGTGTATTTTCAAAAGTATAAGAACACTTGACCACAATCTTTGAGACATCTCATTTTAAAACCATAGGCATTAATACGAATAGCTTTCACGCCACTCTATGCTTTTTAGTGACAGTATATCTCTTGCATTTATTTCAGTGATTAAATTATAAGATTGAATACGTGCTAGCACACGAGCTAGAAGCAAGACAATTTTGTTGTATTAATACTGTAAATCATTATGAAATGTGACACATTCTTTAGTTTTTTTTAACAGACAGACATCAACAGTTATTTATCCTTGGCTTCCTTTAAACATACATAAAAGTTTGCCTCAAAGTTTTCACTAGCACGAGTGTGCATGCATAATCATCACTGAAAGACACACCCTGATCTATACTTGTTCCTAGTTTCTGAAAGCATCATCAATCATCCAGCAGGTCCTAATTGTATAAGTCATGAGAGAGACTCATTTTTTAAACATTTTAATCTTGCCTCCCTATTTGAACATGTCAATAAATGCTCATGTGACCACTAAGCCCATCCAATAAACAGAACTGTGACTCCATACGATGTATTCAAGATCCAAGTTGTTACCTTTGGTTTAGTTGTAAAATAGATTCGATGAATGATGGGGACTATGAGGGTAGCACTGTCGCCTCACAACAAGAAGGTTCTGGGTTCAAGCCCTAGGTTCTTTCTGTGTGGAGTTTGCATGTGTTTGTGTGGGCTTACTCTGGGTGCAACGCTATCCTCCCACAAGTCCGAAAACATTCAGTAACGTTAGTTGGAGATTCAAAATTGTCCTATAGGTGATAACTGTATGTGGTTATGTATGTGTATATATGTGTGGTTCCCCATCCAGGATGTTTCCCATTGAAAAGCTGGGATAGGCTCCAGCACCCACTTTTAACCCTGATTAAATAAGCAGTCAGAAAAGAGAGTGAGCAAGTAAGTCATTTGATGCTTGGGTTATATATGTGGTTACAGCCTGGGTATAAAATTACACCCTCTGTTAGTAAATTATGCTGGGTCAGTTTTATTAAACTGAGAAAAGTAAGGGGTTAAAGGTGTTATTTATTTATACAATGTTTGTTTTAGTTGTTAAACTTGCTTCTTGGAGCAACAGAGCAAAAATTTCATCATGTACTTGCCTCGACTGCCATTGGTTGCTTAGTGTTGAGAGAGGGAGCATGTCCCTCTGGCCATCTTCTCACCTCCTCTGTTCACCCTGCCCAATGACAAGACAGGTTTCTTTGGCTTGTCCCACCCTACCTCTATAATCCCTCTGTCTGATTGGCTCTGGTAATTGGTGGAATTAAATGAACACAATGAAGGATAAGATGGAATTTTTATTGAAGTGAAGTGGTGGTTCAAATGTTAAAAGTTGGACTAATTAGGTGGGTGAGTGTAAGCTTTTAAGCAAATATAGATAAATTACCTTCTGGAGGTCATCCTGTAGCCGTTTCAGCATGGCCTCCAACTGACATACCTTTTCCTCAAGGTGACTGGGTGAATCACTGGAAGAGAGACAAAATTTTGACACATCATCACTGTAAGCATCTCTAACAGTACAACTGGTTTGATAGAACAACCTGACTACACCTTAAGAAGATGAAAAAGATGGCAGCCCCATAAGTACCCAATGATCTAAATTCTGCTTCGAAACTACTAATACTATCCTAACTCAGGAGAACCACAACTGACACACTCCATTACCGACTGCATCCTTTCATGTACATGAGACAAGTACATATGCAAATCAGCTTTGTTTATGGACAAACTTATTCCTTCAGCTCTTTTCTCGATTTTAGTAATACCTATTAAAAATGTCCATCAGTGGGATGCATGACATTTTTGCAAACAAAACATAGCAACAATTATTAACAATTCTTTGTCTTTTTAGAGGCAGCCATGGGTCTGATGGTTAGAGAACTTAGAGAATTTGAACATTAGAAAATGATGTTTCATTTCAATATGTATTTATGTATGTAATTGTAATGATAATAACGCCTCTCTGATCATGACTTCTGAAGTTGCACAATTTTAGAACGTAGAGATTAGTTTGTAGCTGGATGTTCCATGTTTTGCCTTTATATCTTTTATTTAATACCATAAAGAGTTTTTTTTAATGGTTTTCTTAAACAGTGTCCCAAACGGTTCCTAAACATACCAGTATATTAAATTATACAGTGGGCTTTCCTAAATACAAAGTTTACATCTTTCAGCCAGAATTGCTAAAGGTAAAAAAAAACATAATCCTAGGCTTTTACCTTTGGGAATGTTTTAACATGCCTGTACCCCTGTGCACAAAAGGATGACAAAAAGACATGGTTGGACAAGTCTATGGAGGAATTCCAGTAGACTGTATAGATCTTAACTGCAATACAATTTCGCCATTTCTACATTTTTCTTTACTGTAATTTTTAATATACCCAAATACTCATGCTGGGCTCAATTGGTGCACATAAATATACTACCTAATCTTGCTAACTGTATGTGTCAAAAGTTGTGTTGGACTGTTGTGTCCAACAATACTTTTGGCTGTGTATTATAAACCAACAACGATCTGGTTAAACTGAATAACGACATTTCAAACTTACATTAAAGATGCTGAATACAATGTATAGGTTTGTACATACCTAATTTCTTTGAACTTAGAATCTGCTTGGCCAAAAAGAGTCACAGTGTCTCCTGCTTCCTGTGTCCCATCACCTGCCTTTCGGTCTAAAACACAACATTCCATTTTAATATGTTTAAAAAATTACATTTTCAGCAGACATCCTTATCCTGAATGACGTTTTGCAACTGACAATTACAACAGAACTACAACTTGGTACTCCAAACTATAGCTCAGTACCGTAACCACTTAGGCATAACCATAACTGCCATGAAAATGCAATGAATGTTCAACTACAAAAAACATTGTCTTTATTTTACAAACACCGATTACACATTTTAGTGCAAAATGGCAAAGTGGTATGTGAACCAACCTTTTTCATTCTTGTTTTTGTCTAATATACTCATTCTACTTCTAAATTGAATGGCAAAGTCAGACAAATACTTGAAACAATTTTTGATATTATATTATTATTTCTTTCATCACATATCCTGTTCCTCAATTACCTAAACAGGGTTGGTATTAGATAGCATTGCTTTCAAAATATTAAAAATTATTTACATTATTTTCGAACCATCTAAATCAAACAGGAGGACAAGATTTTTAATAAAAGTTTTTACGCCATTGCTTATGGCTTGCTGAGCGACCACTTAGGCCATTTCAGTAAAAGAGCTGTTTTTTATTGTTAGTCTTAAGTCTGTAAGGATGCAGACCTTTATAAACATTTGATACTTATTTCCTTCAGCATCTGTATTAGGTCTGGCTGTTTTAGAGCTGCATTGTTTTACATATTCCTCACCAAAGTACTTTTATTTGTATGGGAAAGCACATGTCTCTCCTGAGCTGTGTGGTTTAATGGTGTTAAACTTAAATATTGATGAACTCGATAGCTTCATGCATAGGGAATTGCTCCCAGGGATGTACTAGACTTGTCCACAATTGTTTTTCTGATGTTTTTCCATGATGTCAAACAAAACACAAAAATGCAAGTAGGCCTTGTGATATGCATTAATATGATACCACATTATAAACCACAACTGCACCTCTAGTTAACCCAGATGATCTTAATAAGTTTCAAAACATTCTAATGCAGTAACATTATTTTCAGGTATTTTCCAAGATGGAAGCTAAGTTTATATAACTGTCTGGTACACCGTAATTTACATCTGGGTTTTAATTACTTTAACTTTTCAGGCAAGTAGATTCCCACAACACAGTTTACCAGGACTTATTGTTATATTCAAATTATGAATATATAAATTGCTTTAGAATGTTGCATTAGAACACTAACACCAATTCAACTGTTGTTTCACTGTCCATTTTGCAGATAAAACTTCCCATTTGTGGCACTCGGGTGGGGCAGCAGAATAGACTGATATGTTAGTACACTACAGCCTATGGATCTAGTTTCGATGGGGCTAAATGCACACAATGGGCTGCATCTAACCAAATCAATTCCCAGTGGAAAATCACTTCTTTGCTGCTGCAAAGTGACTGTCTGGATGAAAAATATGGATGAAGTATGCATCGATCGCAGTAATGTTATAAGAATATGTTACTTGAGGGTAAAGGCAGCTTATGTAGATCTGGAAAGTCAGCATATCCAAGTAAATAATAATAAAAAGAATACAAATTAGTAGAAAATAAATAAGAATCTTAATCAGATCAGTTTATGACAAGCATTTATAAGTAAACATGGACATTAGATGAATGCATTTTCAGTGTATTAAATTAATCTAAAATGACTTTTTGTGCAACAGATCAACACAAACTAGCTGATAATTATCAGTAATTGTAAAGTGAAAGTAAAATGTTGCATACTCCTTTCACCACTGTAAATCGTTTTACACGAAGTGCATTTATATACAGCCCCCCTGAGCCGAACTTTATTTAATTATTTCATATTAACTTTACTTTGTCAAGCCACCTTTGGTTGCAACTGAAGCTGCAAATCGTTTTGCACATCTAAAGACTGAAATGTTTGCTTATTCTTCTTTGCCTGTTTTCTGCTGTACTGAAGCCAAGTGGTATAGAGAATTCCAGCTCAATTTCACACCTTCTCGTGACAGAGCTTCCAAGATACTCCTGCAAGCTGTAGCGATATCCGATATGGATTGCCACTCCTCCTCCGACGAATCTGCTGTTTCTGAAAGAACTGAAACATGACAGAAATCTCAATATTAGAAAGAACATAAAATGCAACAGTGTGCGAATCGTTTACATCATTATTTTGCCATGGTTATTGCATCCATGTTTTACAGGAGTGGAAAGCAACACATTTACTTCCTTACTTACTGTTTAAAAAAATCAGTAACGTTTAATATGAGAACAATTTACATGAATTACTTCAGTTGAGTAGATTTTTTAAAATAATAACTTTACTCTCACATAAGCACTAGAATTATTAGTACAACATTTGACTATGTTTGTCTTTATATAACATATACACAATAATCAATCAATAATCCTAATCAATGTCATCATGGCATTTACTACTATTGCAATTATTAAAATAATTAGTAATAATAGTGTTTTATCGATTTATTTATTTAAAATTTTAATATTACAAATTTGTAAGCAGCAGTGATGGTGGATTTAGACATTAGTATAATGTAGTTGAATGTTTTGACATAGACACAAATGTATTTCTGGCTTTCTCAAAAAGTGGGTAGTGCATTAGCATTATAATACCTTATCATTAGTCTTTTAAATATGTATGGTAGTTTAAAACCAGTACACTGGCACCACGGCACCCACTCGCCACTCGTATTAGACCCACAGCAGAAACAAGTGACAAACAGCATACGTTCAGAATAACACAAACTCCTTTAGTAGGGACTAAAGACACGTCAGAGGACAGGGATGGAGCAGATGGTACTGAGTCACCACATTTGGTGAGCAAATCTCTTGACCCTTTTTTTACCCCACCCATCCCCCATCTGTCCTGTGGGTCTAGTGTGGTAAAGAGCAAAAAAAGGAGGGCAGCTAAAGCTGCATTAAACTTGGATATGAAGAACGGTTTGGAGAGAGACAGAAATGGTAGTGTGGATAATCAGAGGATCATTTGAAAGTGTTTAATGGGATAAAGTATAACTTCTGGAAGCATGAACAGCAAAAATGCCCAACTATATATCCAACTGAAGGTTTCAGGATTCATAGGAATGTCAGTGTTCTGTCATTTGAGCTTTTAGAAAGACCGTTTAGTAATAAATAAAGCTTCATTTACAATAATCTATACAGTTTATATATACAGATATATGGATGTCATCATTGGTCATTGTTTTTTTTTGTCTGAGCCTAATACTTAAAAGTGTTCTAAACAACTTTCTTATACACTATGTAAACCTTGGTTGATTTCCTGAAGACGATCCCCATACAGGTCTGGAAAAAATCTTTACTGCCATAAAAAGAGCTGCTGGTGGAGCCCAGATAGTAATTTCTTCAAATAAAGTTCTGGGTTTGATCACCAGGTAAGGCAGTTCGGGAGCCTCACAGAGAGTAAAGCTCTCACAGTACAAAGACATGCCACCAGGTTGTTTAGAGATACTAAATTGTCCCGTAAATGCAAACAGCCAGAGGTTATCAAAGATGGGTGTCGATAAACTGGATGTGAAGGGACAAGATGATTGAAATCTGATGCAAAGGCATCAGACACCAAGGTGCAATGGTCAAATTTAAGATCATTGTTAGATTTAAGAAAAAAAAATGAGCAGGCCATGAGGAAGCATGAAGACAGAAAGAAGAAAAAGAGTCATTGTAGAAAAAGAGTCATTGTATATGGTCTCCGACTGTAATGTTTTTAAGAATTACTGTTTTTGTGCAAGAAAAAGTATATTGTGTTTGTAGGTCATGATTCTCATCTGTCTATTCTTTCTTTTTACGCCCTTTTTGACAACCTTCACTATTTATCCAACCTTATAACTGGCATTGCACTGGTTGGTGCACTATGTTGTCAGCATCTCTGATTAACATAGCTACATATTTGAAACTGTAGAAGGAAACCGGAGCACCTGGAAGAAATCCACGCAGACATGGTGAGAACATCCAAACTCCACACAAAACCCAGATTCCAAACAAGCCAATACATGCAAAGAAACAATGTCATTGTACGTACTGCATATGTTTAGGTATTTGTAAACATCATGCTTGGGACCACCCCACCTGGGGATCGAATCCAGGACATTTTTGCTGTGATGTTACAGTGCTCCACACCGAGCCAATATGTATATATGTATATTGCGACTACGCAAAAATCCAAATCAAAATATATAAGACCAGTAAATGAACAGACTTCACATTATCTACTAAAGTCAACAGTATGGGAGTCAACAATAAAGTATGAGAGTCAAGAGAAGATTATATTAGGACAAGATGTGTGTGTGTGTGTGTGTGTGTGTGTGTGTGTGTGTGTGTGTGTGTGTGTGTGTGTGTGTGTCGTGATGTTTAACGTTTAAACTCTTTATATAACAGAAGTGCCGTTTGCATAAAGATTTGGATTTTTGCGTAGTCGCAATGGCACTCTGACTCACACTTACTTTTTGTGATGGAATTATGAAGACTCAGAGCTCTGGAGTTCCTCTCTGCTCGTTCCATACACAATGAGCGATTGGGCACTTCACTCCCAGATGGCTTTTCCTCTCTTCCGTCATCCACGCCGACCTGGTGATATAGAAAAAAAAACGGGATTGTTGCATTCATTCAGTCATGCTAAATGTGGCTTCGTGTTTCATTGTGAGCAGTAGGTGAGTCACAGAGGAAAATCAAAGGGAAAGAAAAAGGTAAAAAATAGAATGCTTATAAAACAGATGCTTCAAGGGTTATACAGTATGAAACAAATAATGTATAGAGTGGGTGTGTAAGAGGGAGGAAGAGGTTAAAAGACCATGAATGAGAAACGAATGTTTTGTAGGCATAAACAAGATCCATACGTTTGCTAGCTCTTCTTCTCAGTTTAGCTTATCATGCCTCACTTTTTTATCAGTCGAGCCACACATGATAGGTAAAATAGACTAAATACAATTTCGAAGCAGCACTGATTTATTGATGCATGGCATTGACATGGAAACAACACAGTGTATTAACTTGTATACAGTACCAGACAAAGGCTATACTTTCCTATTTAATGGATTATCTTGAATTCTTTTGTACATACCTCCAGGCTATGTAATGGCTATTCGACCAAGAAAGAGAGTAATGGAGTATTGTTTTTAGATGACCTAACCTCTACAATCATCTGTTCTAAATGCAAGTGAGAGGAAGGAAAAGTGGTGAACACTTCAAACATCAGGACTGTTAAACTGTACCTCTTTAGTATTTAGCAGATACCTTTACCCAAAGTGACTGACATGATTGTTACAGTTCACACACTGAGCAATTGAGAGTTAAGGGTCTTGTTCTTGGGATGAACGATCCAATGAGAGCAACATGTCGGTGGGATCAGTTGTCAGGACTGTTGTCATGATTGTTGGAACATCAATGTTCAAAGCTGTCATTAAAGCAAAAAATGGCTACTTTGAAGAATCTAAAATATAAATTGCATTCTGAATTGTTTACTGTATAATTCAATGTGTGTTCTCTCATAGAATGGATATCTTTAGTATTAATCTCGAATGTAGAGATTTTTAAAATGAGAAACATTCGTCTGGTACCATACATGGCATATACAGTATATAGAAGGTATAATTCCAAGGTTTTTAGAACTGATGGACGCTCCTGGAGAAAGGCTGGAAAGTATTAATTTTTGTTTAGGGTGAGTTTAATTTATCCCTTTTATTTCAGCATTTCCTTTTCTTTTGGCTCATTATACTGATTTTAAAAGCACAGATTGTCGGCGGGACTGCTCAAAACAACATCTATGGTGGCTACGGTAGTGATGAAGAACCTGCCCATGGTTTAGAACTGCCGGGTTTGAATCATACCCCCACTATTTCTTTAGACTAATTATTTGGTCATGTGACACAGTAGCAGAAGATATTTGACAGTCTAATCAAACTTTTGTAAAATACATATTTTCAAAAAAGAGAATACAAATAAATCATATTTTGATCTGAATCTTTGGATATATTTGTGACTCCTAACAAGAAAAATATGTTTATTTGGGAACAGCCTTACCTGTTCTTCCTCCTGCGGTGGCACTTTAGGTTTGACGGCCAGTATGAGGTCAGGGGTGTTATTTCTCAGTTCTCCAGGATTCTCATAGATATGATCATCCTTCTTCAGTGCAACATTGTCATAGATGTGACTGAAACACAGCACAGAAAAAAGTCATATTTTGTAGTCAAAATAAAATGTTGAGACAAAAAATGTTACATTTTTAAAAATCACAGACTCTTGATAGGATGAATGTTAAAATGTAGCTGGACTGTATGATCAAAAGAATGTTACCACATGACCTTGGTGACCTCTCAGGAGTGATTACCTCTTTATTAAAACTCTTGTTAGTGTGTGGAATATAACAAACAACAAGTGAACTTGTTACATAAGATGTGTCAAGGCCAGTTTATACTTTGCACAGTAGTCACCCAACGGGCACCTACACATCAAAACAATGCAGGCCAAAAGGGGGACTATGATAGCCATCAGAACAATTTAATGCACTTGGTTATTAATAAAGTATTTGCTTTTTGAATTTATCAGTGGCTTGATGTTTATGATGTGTTCTTTATGATCCAACATGTAAAATCATTTTTTATTCAACATAGATCAATCTGCTAAAATCTCCCTTGTCATTAAAACTAGAGGGTAAACATAAAAGCAACAAAACCCGCAGAAACCCTGCACACGCCATAGCATTGTGGTGGTGAATTATTTTGTGGTGCATATAGACATCAATTCAGAACTATGAAAAGAACACAATGTTACTGAAGTGACTAGTTGACGCAGAAGTAGAAATCAGCCTTCATCAAGTTGGATTATCCCTAAAATTACAGCCCTTGTTGGATGTTCCCAGGCTGCAGTGGACAGAATCAATTAAAAAATGATCCAAGAAAGGAATAGTGGTAAACCAGCGACACAGTCATGGGCAGCTGAGTCTAATCGATGTACATGCGGAGGGAAAGATTATCCAACAAGCTCCAGACGAGCCAACAGATGAGCTATTGTAGCTCAAATTACTGAAGAAGTTAACACTGATTCTGACAGAAAGCACACAGAAACCAACACAATAGTAAAAGGGTGATTATAATGTTATGCCTGACTGCTTGATTGTCATTACTGATCATTATAATTACATTTCATTACAAATGTCAGACAGGACAGGAGTTTGTGTTTTGTCTTTTTGTCATTGATACTTTTTAGTAAGTAAAATCCTAAAGAATTGTCCACATACTTCATGCCATCAAGTGTATTTTCCCTTTGTGACATCTCATTATTTATTTAAAGAGCCATTAAGCTAAGTCAAGTGCAATAACTGAGGCTGAAATTGATTAAGACTTTCAGAAACTGAAATGAATTAAATATGGAGTGGGAAAGAAACAGCATAATAATAATTTAATATTTTTGTATACTGCCATCTGACTATCAAGATTAAATTAATTTTCTTTTGGTTCTAGTTAGGAATGGTTCGATTAGAAAGCACGTGTCTGAAACATACTTATTGCTAACAAGTGTATAACGTCATTATGCTACCAGTACCTTTTTCACATGCTTTTCAGATTTAAATTCTTACATTTAGTACATATGCACTGTAATATCATATTATCTTTTTAAGAACACAGTCACTTTTTATAAATGCAAAAATGCATAAGAACTCACAATCAATATGTTGTGCTGCTTAGCTTGTGTTATAATACATCCTGTGTAATAGCCACATTCTCATGTACATTAGCTTTTGTAAATAATGCCAAAAGAAATGTGTTGTTTTTGTTATTTTTATTTTTGGAGACTCAAATGTTTATATATATTGTATATATTTGTATATATATATTGTATGTTTATATATTCAATGTTTAACCTTGGTCGGCACAGTGGCTTAGTGGTTAACACTGTCACCTCACAGTCCGATTCCCCAGTAACGCAATCTGAGTTTGCATGTTCTCTCCATGTCCGTGGGGGGTATTATGTTTTCCTCCCACATCCCAAAGACATATAGTCAGGTTAATTGGAGTCACTAAAATTGTCCTTTTTTGTGTGTGTTATCTGAACCCTGCAACAGACTGCCAACCTGTTCAGGTGTTTAGTTTATTTGCCCATGGTGTGTCCCCTCTAAACTAGATTAAGGTCAAACTAAATAATAGATTGGTATTTTTTATGTGATTTTTTACACACTTATCTGAATTTTGGCCAACAAAAATCCTAAAGATTATCTATGGGAATGTTACTTTAATCTAATTTTCTTTTAGTTAAGCAAGACAAGTTTATTTGAAAAGCACCTGCTCTTTTCACACACAGTTACACATAAAAAGCTCTACATATTAAAAACAAAAACTAATAAAATATCTAATAAAATTTAGAAAAGTTAATATCTAATTAAGGTTAATAAATTGTAAGTGAATCATTAGCATAAGAGAACAGAAACATTTGACCCAGAGTAAAACAGTTTTAACATATTTTGGCTATAGTAGTAGACTAGTATATACGTCTATAGTAATCCTTTTAACTATAACTTAAACTATTAAGCGTTGTAAGAAGTTGATGCGCTATTCCTTATATTCCATTATTTTTTCAAGGACACAAATCATCACCTTTAAGAGAGATGAGAGATGAAAAATGTTGAAACAATTTTGTAAGATGATCACATCAAGATCTTATTAAATCCTAAATCCAATTATAATCCTAAATATTACTTCATCAGTTTTATTCCTTCTACAGTTTTATGTATGGCTATGCTTATGCCATATAACAATTTTTTGTTTAATTATGATTTATGAATATGAATTATGATATGATTTATTTTTAATGAAAGTCACTGCTGTAAATCCCTCTCACTGTTTTCCTTTTGTTAAATAAATGTACAAGAAATTCTATGCAACACATGACTCGTGTATTAGCCAAATCATATCTTCAGGCTATGCTTTAGGCAAAATGTTATGGCATTTTATGCAACTGGGCACCGAACTAAACCTCATCAAACATACTTGGCAGCAACTGGCTGTTGCTCATAAGGATATGATGCGAAAGATTCCATTTAATAGAATAATCGATGCATTTCTGATGGATATGCTGTGTTTACACGGTCTTTGGTTTGGTGGTTGTTCCGAGATCTAAGATCGATCTGTACTGTATCATTTGGCTTAACTGGGTTTTCTGAGAAACTTGATTTGATGAATGAACTAAAATTTGAGTCCATAATCCAAACCTAAAATCCTACTGTTTACAGACAAAAAGGGATGTGCAGAAGAGCTATAGTTGCGAACCACTGACGGGGAAACAAGCATTACTAAAAACAAGCTGCTGATTTTTTCTGTTCTGATGCAAAAGTGAACACCTGGGCACCATGGTTAGGGCTACAATGGGCAGCCCTAACCATAGTGCCCAGAGAGCAGTTAGCAGTTCAATGCCTTTATTAAGTTGGTTCTTGACATAATGACAATAATGACAAGCCCAGTTCTTTAACCACCAGGCCGAAGCTGCATCTCTTTATTATGAAGGCTATCTGTTAGTGGATGGGATATATGGCAGAGCAATGCACATTGGTGTGTTTTCAACATGTATTTATGCATTTAAAAAAATTATATTGTTTTACAGAACTTTGTGTCATACATTTAAGTAAACCAGGAGTGTTGCTAGTGTGTGTTGGTTTACCTATCACAGATGTCCTGACAGGGCAGGTGTCTCTCCAGTGAGTAGCTGCGTATGAGGTCTGAATGACTGACATCTACGTTCTGGGATTGACGGTTTTCCTGCAGCGATGTTGCCCTGAGGAGAGACAGGCTGGGTGGAGAGAGCAAGCCACCATCCCTTGAAGTTCCACCCTCCTGTGCATCTCTGTCGTCTGATTGGTTCATAGCAATCGACTCCTCCCCTTCACCCTGTTCCCGCTCTTCCTCTTCTTTTCCTTCATCTTTGCTCATATCTTCAACTTCATCTCGTTCATCCAGGACCCAGGCCAATCCTGAATGACCCTCACCAGACTTGCTTTCAGCGTCCTGTATAGACTTTTGATAGAGCTCAGAAAAGCTCCTACACACACACACACGCATGCACGCACGCACGCACGCACGCACGCGCGCACACACACACACACACACACACACACACACACAC
>JAOTRQ010000019.1:611805-626429 GCA_028565875.1 Hoplisoma paleatum | reverse complement strand
GGAAAAAACAATGTCCTCGTATGGAGACAGTAGGTCTAAAATAAAGAAACAATTGGCTAACAAAGAACATAACTGTTCGATTGAAACTGATGATCAAAGATGATCAGGTGATCATCTGGTTTGTCAACTAATCTGTAATTAGGGCAGTGACGGCTTAGTGTCAGATATTTGGTGGGAGTTCAAAACCCAACAAAACTCTTAACCATCAATTGCTCAAAATTCCATGCTCAAAATAGCTTTGGTCAAAGGCTCTTTTTAAATGCCTCTGTTAAATGGTAAAAAAATAATCTAAATATCATTTAACAATTCAAGGAATCAGGAATATACAAAACGCAGAGCTTTGGAAGAAGTGGGTATAAGTGGGTACAAATATTTTCACACTCCTAGAAAAAAAAATATATTTTTAATTAAAAAAATGAAATGCAATGATTTATTGGTTTGAAACATGACCTTCAGTCAACATGTTTGTAATCAGTCTGAAAGTGACCAACTGTATAAAGGTTTTCTTTTCTAAATATTTTTAAATTCCCACAAACAGCTAAAATAAAATACATAAAGTAAGAGGTGTTGAAGCAACATATGATAAACTGTAGGCTTATTAGTGTTTAGGTGTACATATAACTGTGACTTCTTAACTCTTCCGCAGGTTGTGAGGTGACCCCTGATGTGAGTGTTGCCACCCAGAAGTTTTGTATCAAACTCCTGATTCCTGAAGCAGAGGGCATGAATGAGGTCTATCTGCGATGTGACAATGTTAGTATTGTTTCCAAATTTTAATATTCACACAGCACCAGTCAAAATTTTGGACATACCTTCTCATTTAATGGCTTTTCTAGACTTTTTTATTTTCTTCATTGTAGATTCATAATGAAGATGTCAAACTAAAAGAACCCATATGAATTTATGTAGTTTTTTGTTTATTTATTAGTATTTAACGTTTTACACTTATTATTCAATGCACAAGTTTCATAATTTGATCACGGACAATTTGCATCTTCAATTTACTTTAATTGCATGTCTTTGGACTGTGAGAGGAAACTGGAGCACCTGGACAAACTCCACACAGAATGGGCCTGTATCTGCCACCTGGGGATCGAACCTGTGAGACAAGAATTGTGTAGTAAACAAAAAATCACTGGGCTGTGATGGCTTAGTGTTTAAGTTACCGTGTTAGAAACCAGAAAGTCACTGGTTCAAGCTCTGCTACCACCAAGCTGCCACTGTTTGGCCTCAGATCAAAGACATTAACCCTTAATTGCTTCAAACAGTGTCAGATTGCAATTGTAAGCCACTTTGAATAAATGTGTATGATAATTGCTAAAAATGTAAATTACAACTTTTTATTTTGATGACAACTTTGCATGTAGCACTCAGACTTGCACATTGGCATTCATTATGAGCCACCTGGAATGGTTCTCCTTCAGTCTTAAAGGAGTTACCAGAGGTGCTGAGCACTGACGGATTTGCCTTTATTCTACGGTCCAACTCATCCTAAATTATCTTAACTAAGTCACTAGGTCAGGTGATCGTAGAAGCCAGCTCATGTCCTGCAACCCATCACTCTAATTCTTGGTGTGCACAATGTAAAAAAATAAATCAAGCCAATGAAAAACATTGAATAAGAACTTGTCTCCAATGTTTGACTGGTCTTGGGTATCATTTTTTATTGTCATAACGTCCGTGCAGGAGCAGCAGTATAGCAAATGGATGGCGGCATGTCGTTTGGCCTCAAAGGGAAAGACTTTAGCTGACAGCTCTTACTCTAGTGAAGTCCAAAGCATTCAGTCCTTCCTGGCCATGCAGAAGAGCACTGGCAACAAGGCGGCCCAAAACGACGAGACCATCAACACACACAGCCTGGTGTCACCACGCTACCAGAAGAAATATAAGCCCAAGCAGGTACAGATAAAATCTTCCTGTTTTTGCTTTTCTTTCAGCAGCTCACATTATGGGTCGTCACATCAGATTTTGGTCCACAGCACTGACCACAGGTTTTAGCCCATCCTGACACAGCCATCGTATTCATCTGGGATTAGGACCTGCTTGAGGCCAGAAACATACAGAACAGTTTTTATCTACAATTGACTAAGTGTATTTTTTATATTTATGAACAAGCACTAAGACTTAAGTTCTTCTGTTGGATAACAATGAACAATAGATAACAATCACACTGACTAACTACAGGATTCTCCCTCTCTCTCTATTTCATTCTATCGTTCTCTCATCTTAGCTGGGCCCTCGCATTCTGGAAGCCTATCAGAATGTAGCACAACTCTCCCTCACTGATGCCATACAGAAGTTTCTGCAGATTTGGCAAGCCCTGCCAGATTTTGGCCTCTCTTATTTCATAGTCAGGTAAGAAAACTACCTCACCCATATAAGCATGGCCAGTTTATTTGTACAGCACCAATATTCACAGTGTCAAGTCAAAGTGTTTTACATCAGAAAAAATAACAATTAAAATTTCAAACCTCCCTGAGATCTAAAACATCAAACAGACTTGTTGCAAACATAGTTATGATTTAAAGAACATGACCTTATAATAAGAGAGATAACATGCTTAAAAAGTTCAAGCAACATTTTAGCTCAGTCATAGGTAAAAAGTAGAGAAAAATTTAAACCTGAACTAATATCTTCTTGTAGACTCAGTCATGAATCTTATCTGTGATCTATTCATTATTTTCAGGTTTAAAGGGTGCCGTAAAGATGAGGTCCTGGGCATCGCAAATAACCGCCTGATCCGCATCGACTTGAGCGTGGATGAAGTTGTGAAGACGTGGCGATACAACACAATGAAACAGTGGAACGTTAACTGGGACATTAAACAGGTGGGAATCAGTGAAAGTGTAGAAAAAATGTCATGTTTTACACACTTTGGTTATATTCATGACATAAAAGTTTATTGCTACACAAGAGTCATCAGTTATTAAAGTATTTAATGTCAGACACATCTGTAATGAACCTGACTGCACGTGTTTGGACTCTTTTTCACATTGTTGTAAAGACAGGTAAACATGAGGTGTGCTTGTTGATGTGTGAGTATCTGGGTCTCCTGATAGACTGGTGCCCTGCCCAGGGAGTTACTGTGTACCTTGTACCCATAGATAGAAATTAGTATTTATACTGATATAAATCTTCATATACTGCACACAGAAAGACTAAAATGCTCAGTTATTTAAAGCAGATTTTTATTTTCTAGCTCTGTTTTTCAATCCTTGCAGACCCTGTGTCCATTGCAGTTGACATCACCATCATGTTTTCTTCTTTCAAAAGTTTTTGTTGAACACTTGTTGACTAGTTTTCTTAAGGGTAAAAAGGTGGATTTAATTGGTGGACATAATTCAGGTGTGATAGATAATTTAGTTTCAAGCTAATATTTAGTTGTAGTATTTTACTGAGCTACAGTAACCTTGGTTTGAAGGAAGTAAACTTTTGCTTTGGTTTTAGGTCGCCATCGAATTTAACGGGAACGTGAATATAGCCTTCACCTGCGTGACGGCGGACTGTAAAATTGTGCACGAGTACATCGGCGGTTACATTTTCATGTCGACACGAAACCGCGAGCAGAACGACACCCTGAACGAGGAGCTATTTCACAAACTGACAGGAGGCCATGAAGCTCTCTAAGACATCCTGGATGGTAGAAATAGGACAGAAAAAGTTTGAAACATCAGGAAACAGGTGTTCAGTTGGAAAATGACAGTTACATTATTGTAAAGGACTATTTAAAATTATTTTTGCAATTATTTTTAACATGGCTAAAACTGCTTGTAAATTGCTTAAACTTGCTATGGTGTATTCTAGGATTGTGACCTGGATAAATTGACAACACTATTTGTGTGGATAGATACAGGCTAAACAGTACCAGTTACATTTACATGTAAACGGTTGTATGTCATGGTGTTCAATGCAACCGGCAGAATTGATTGGCTTGAGGGTGGCAATGCTGAAGGGGATTCCTCATTAGTCTGCTGGAAATTTACTGGCAGCAGCACAATAACTGGGAATAATGGAAATCTGTGCATGATTCAGATCCTAATATGAACCAATTTCATGCAGGTGAAAAAGAAGTGACCTGTTTTTGCTGTAAAATCAGTTTCAGTGAATTTCAGCACATGTAGAAGAAAAATGTAACTGATTACATAGAAATGATTAAAAATATTAAAGAATATACAATAGAAGTAACCTAGTCATCATACTGGCATACGACAAGCTAAGAATAAAGTAAAAAGTTTAAAAAGTACATAAATAACAAATCTAAAATAGAACAATTTTTTTTTAAATAGAAGCTTTTGTGGTACCCAATCTCTAAAATTCTTGTTATTAATCTCGCCAATCGTATTGTCACACGGAGAATGCTATTTCTGCCCAAGCATGGCCCAAATGTTTCTTGAACCCAGTGATTTCAAATGGATCTTGACCTACCAGAGGATAAAATGAGGATAAAAGAAACAATCGTCCAGTTACAGAAACAGTAATGATCTGTCCCATGTAGGTGTAGTTAATTTGTAGTGATAATTTTAAGGCAAATGATCCTGTCAGCTTTAGGTCACAACTTACTTACAATCATAAACATAAATAAAAACTTTAAATTACAATGTGATCTGGGTGTGTTATGTTCTATATATGTATTATATATGTAGCACCCCCTATGCAGTCCCGGCTTTTTCGTGGGGTGCGCTCCCCGAATTGCTATGTGTCGAGAGATCTCTCTCTCTCTCTCTCTTGTTTTCTATTCCTTAAATTAACCTAAGCGAGCAACGTGATGGTTTTTGGACCCTTTGGCCTTCCGTATTACAGGTACGTCATTAATAAAATTTTCTTCAAATCTACCCCAGATGGTTATTTAAAATACAATCACCCAATTATAACTCGTAAACACAATCCTACAAAATGAACTATTTACTTATGATTATAACAAATAAATATAAACATCCAAACACTATTAAATTAATATAGCACACTCGCACACAAAATGGCCGCAAACATTTAAATACTGAGCGTGTAAATCATACAATCTTGTTGAAACATACAATAACCATTAACCCCCATTAATTAAAGTCCCAATAATTACAGTCTAAAAAGGAAATGCCCAAATCCCAAAATAAAACAATACACACATAGGATTATTGCAATAATTCGGAATGAGTCTGAAAAGTAAATGAAAGTAACCCCATGAATGTTTGTGATGCAGGCCTGAAACATGGCTTAAGATCGTGGAGGCCTAAAACAACGTGGCCGCTTCACGCCAAAGCGCAAAAAATAACCCACATGTACCGTGATCCTCTGACCAGTCCTCAGCATGTCCGCAAGGCTGAACAACACAAAAGTCGCAGATCCTTACCAACGACAGTCACGTACACTGGACCTTGCTGGGTCGGGTGAACCTCTCGCAGGTAAAGTCCACACGCAAAGAAAAACTCAGTTGGCTGAATCCAGACTACCGACATATTTGCCCACCTTGAGTTGTTTACCTAACTCGTGTGCAAACTTTCTAAAAACTCCGGTAAAAAGTTTTCTTTTTTATTAATATCTCCACCATCTCTTCTCATTCTCTTCCTCTCCCCCTATTAATTATGGTTAGAGGCTGATCTTTGGCTTTTTACAGTTCATCATTGCTCAATTTTACAACTGGTTTTATTTGTCTCTCCCATTTAGTCTTAAACACGCTATTTTTGGTCTGGAGCAAGGTGTCCCTTTTTAGTGCAGCCCATGAGTATATTTACATTCTGGTCTGTCTCAGAATCTGTTGGCTCAGCGTTCCTCTCTCTTCTGGGTCTGTGTCTCTGATCTCTTCGTCCTCCGACACTAGCGTATCTCTTTGTGACCACAGGCGTTCAAGGTACTCTCAGTAAGGTCTGTGAGGTGTCGGACGTTCCTCTTCAGATGAGAAATCTGACCTCTCATTAGCATCTTGTGCTTGTGACATACATCGTTGGTTTTGCCTAAATTTGTAAGAGTGGGTTCTGGGACTTTCGGATTGGTTTTCCCTTTCTTGTTCCACTGGCATCTTCACCGCAGGTCCAATGGGTAAAATATGATCTCGATGAATGGACTTCATCCGGCCTACTTTTCCCTCTGGCTTAACTCTGTACACTGGCAGATTGGATAGCTTCCCCATCACCACATAAGGTACTGTGCTCAATCGGCTCTCCAGTTTGTGTTTTCCTTTGGGTCCCAAATTCCTCAAAAGAACTCGATCACCCTCTTAGATGTTATGCAAAGTGACCCTCTGGTCATAAAGTCTCTTGTTGCGCAAATGGATCTCATCAGCAGATTTACTTGCCAGTTGGAAAGCTCTTTGTAAATCCTACTTCAAATCCTCTACATATTTATAATGGCTCTTTTCCTCACTTTCCTCTCTGTAGGTTCTGAAGCACACGTCTATTGGTAGTTTTGCCTCCCTTCCAAGCATTAAATACTAAGGAGAAAGTCCTGTAGCATTGCTCTTGGTACTGTTGTAAGCATGTACCAAGCTAGCAACATATTGACTCCAAGATCTTTTTTAATGGCCTAATGTAGCCAGCATAGATAGCAGAGTACGATTAAATTTCTCTGGCTGCGGCTCTCCCTGTGGGTGATATGTCGTCCTTGACATCTTTACACCTAGGGTCGTGAGAAGCTCTTTAATCAATTTTCAACTCGATGTCTCTTCCCTGATCAGAATGGATTCTGGCACGTAACCCATAGTGTACAAAATACTTGTCCACTAAAATCATTGCTACGGTCAAAGCTTTCTTGTTCATATCTGGTAAAGGGATCAGTTACTACTAGTACGTTAACGAAACCTTTGGAATCAGCCTCCAGGGACAGAAAATCTATGCAAACGTGGTCTAATGGACCACGGTTGCTGATCTGATGCAATGGAGCAGCCCTCTTGGAAGGGGTTTTGTGAGCAATACATAGTCCACATCCTTTTATATACTCTTCCCCTTCATGGGTCATTTTCGGCCAAAAAAATCGGGTCCATAGTAGATAAATTACACTTTCTATCCCAAGGTGACCCATATCGTCATGTAAAGAGTGCAACACTCTTCCTCTGGGTTCAGTAGGCAAGATTAACTGTAATACCTCCATATCCTTTTTCTTGCTCACTCTGAACAGAAGACCTTCCTTCATCACTAGCCGGCCTGCTTCTCTTTTCATCAATAACATCTCTGTCTCCAGAGCCATTATCAAGCCAGCATGAGACAACTGTTCTAGTGAATCCAGCTGTAATCTAGATGGAAAGGCATAAGCCTCTGGGATAGACCCAGGTGAAACTCTTAACTGGTCAACATATCGATGGGATGTCTCAGCAATTGGGTTGATGTGCAATTGTAGACATATAGACTTCACCCCATCCTGGGACAGGCACTCCCAAAACTCTGATTGGGTAGGGTCAGCTATATTTCGAGACAGCAGGTCTGCATCTACATTGGCTCTTCCAGGCCGATACTGTACATCAAAATCATGGGTCGACAGGGCTGCCAGCCAGTGATGACCAGTTGCATTCAGTTTAGCTGTACTGAGTACATATGTCAAAGCGTTATTGTCAGTGCGTACCATGAACTTGGCTCCATAGAGATAGTCATGAAATTTGTTCAAGACAGCCCATTTCAAGGCAAGAAATTGTAGCTGATGGACAGTGCAGCGTTGTTCTGCAGAGCTCAGCTTTCTACTGGCGAACGCCACTGGCCGTAGTCCCTCTGGATGTTCTTGATAGAGTACAACACCGAGACCTTGGAGACTTGCATCTGACTGTAAAGCATAAGGCTTGTTTGCATCTGCAGAGGCCAGCACTGGAGCCTTGGTCAGACACTGAATTATGTGCTTGAAAGAATCATCACAAAACTAGTCCCATTTGTCATTACACTGGATAAAATACCAGGTAAAATGTTAACCATTCACTTACACATGCGTACAGTTCCCACATATAACAATAAACATTCACATGAACTCACACCAAGCATATAAAATATATTACATTTGAAAATTAATAAACACGATTAATATTTACAAATAAATGAAAAACCCACATTAGTCATGAACTATATTGACCCAAAAAAATGGATATCACTGCTTTCTTGACTTCTGTCTATTTGTGTCAGCATAACGATGCTTAGTTTTTTATTACATGAAGTGGAAAACATAAAAATGAATATAAGCAAAATTGTATTGTGAACCTAGTATCATTAACCGTACAGCTTCTAGAGTGTATCATTGCATTCTTACAAGATACTTCTGGCTATGTCAAAACCAGATTTTTAATATATGACAGTATACTCTTGTTTTTGAAGCTTTACACACAAGTACATTACATTTACATTATTTGTAATCAGTGTATTTTACAAAGCATATTACAAAAATGGCATTGCAAAAAATATTTATTAATTTTCAACTATCAACAAAAAAATATCTGCTAGCTGCATAGTGTTATGCAGGGTAGCAACATTTCAGCATACAAATAACTTATAATTTAGAAATTAAATAATTATTGAGAGACCAAACAAACTCGTTCAGATAATAAATGGTGTGATGTGTCCAAATGAATTGAAAGACATCTGATTGCAAAATATCCAGCTTTGTAGTGTAAACTCTGAATAGACATAATTTCTTCTTCTAAATTGACAAAATGTTAGATTAAAATGGCTATCTCAGATATATAGAGGGAAACTCAGTTCTGTGCTTTCTCGTCTTGTGAGAAAATGTGGGCAAATTTGAACAGAATGAGTGTGATATGTTGTGGTAAGAGGCTCAGGAAACCACAGCGCTTAGCAAAAAAGATCTGTTTTCATGCCACCATAGCTTACATTACAGGTGGCACAAAGGTATGTGCTTGAACACTTATTTGTTGCTTTTATATAATGCTGCTGGTAATATTGTTGCAAATATGTTAAATGTATACAATTCAAGCAATTGAAATTAAACAGTCGTGCTCAGAAGACAAAGTGGCAACCTCTCTTAATTGAGCTACTTTATGATTAATAGATTATAGAGCCAATAGATTATTAATCCGACATCCTAACCAATAAGCAGCAACTAAAACATTTTTTTGTGAATTTTGAAAATGTGCATTAAATGACCCAGATAAAGCTCAAAATTAACATTTGAGAAACATACATTTCCTAGTTTCATTATAGTTTTTTATACTTAAACATAGAAATGTTTGAAATTCTAAATTCACCAAAATGTAGTTGTAAATATAAAATGTTATTTAAATAAATAAAGTAGCATTGAGTAAAATTAAAATAGTAGATACTTTATTTAAAATATTTTTTAAAACATTGCATACGAAAAATATAGATTATTGCATTTCCATGTATTTTCCATGTAAACATGTAAGTTTATTAGTTTTGAACTAATAAACTGTAAAACAAACTTAACTATCAAGTAAACTTGTTTTTAAAAGCAACTGTTAGGAAAAGATCCTTATTTTGGTGTAATTTTTATTATGTAGATAAATTAGCTTTATTATCTGCGGCTAAGCTTTTGAGACGCTAGGTTTGATTCTGCACATCCCACAATTCTTTGCACGTCAGAGTTCATACTGATGACCAAAAATGGCGGACTCAATGGTGAGTGCTCGGCGAATAGCTGTGTTGTTTTAGTGGTAATTCTGATTTAAGGGGATGTTTTAACGTATTTTCCTGAAGTATGTGTATTTATTTATTTATTATGTTTTATTAGGTGGAGATTGTGGAGGGCTGTCGGCTCCCTGTTCTTAGGAGGAACCAGGAGAATGAAGACGAATATCGTAAGTCGAGCCTCCGCCGTTAGCCGACATGCTAACTGCTAGCTGCATAACAACAAAGCAGGTGTGATGGCGGCGCCCAGTGGAGCCACAGCGCGCATGCGCCGGCAAAACCTCTGACTTAATATATCAAAAACAATACATTTTGTGACGTGAGCACTTTTTCTTAGATGTATTTCACAATGTACATGACATTTGTTTTAATTACGTTCATTTAACACAGAAGTTTAGTTCTTAAAACTTACCAACTCGCACAGATATATCCAAATCAGTGTATATTACGATTCCTCTATACAGTCTGTACTGTTGAGGGTTAGGGGCTTTACTCAAGGGTCCAGCAGCAGCACAGTGCTGGTGGGGTTTGAACGGACAACCTTCTGCTAACCATTCCAGTACATTGTCACATAGAGTTTGGCTTGCTTGTTATGATTTTAATTGTGTAGTTTCTTTAATTTTGTTTGTTTCAAAAGTCTGTTTTCTCTCTTTCTAGCGTTGGCTGAAATCCTCAGTGTCAAGGATGTCCCAGGGAAAAAACTTTACTATGTCCATTACATCGATTGTAAGTACCAGATCCAGCAGAGATAACTAGAGACTTAAAAATAGACACAACTGAATAAACTTAGTTATTCGCTTTGTGTTTGCCCCACCATGACCCTAAGAGGGATTAAGCAGTCACAAAGCTAGATGATGGATGGATGGACGGAATACATTTAATGTGTAGTGGGATGGGGGCTCATTCACAACAAGAAGGACTTGGGTTTGGTCTGGGAATCTTTCTTTGGGTAAACAGTTAGTTTAAAAGATGACATTAAAATTATAAATAAATATATCCTGGTGGAGTTTTAGCAGCATCCTCTGCATTTTACACTTGGATGCTTGCAATGTATCTGAGCACCTTCATAAAGAAAAGAAAACTTGAAATTGTTGCAGAGATAATAAGGTGTAGTGAAACATACTTTTCTTTTGACCATAGAATTAAGGGACAAGATGTAGTCAATTAAATGTAACAATATACAGTTGATTCCGGTTAATCGGACCACATCGGGACACGGTCGCTTTGGTCCTAATAACTGGCTGGTCCAGTAAATGAACATGCACTAAAACGGGATGTGTTATAATTTATGTAACATATTAAATGTTTATTAAACCTTTATTGTGTGATTTATACATGTATAGCAAGCATACAAATAAGAATTACTGTTGTTTACGAACTTTGTTCATTGAAAAATAAAGTTTTTAAAAACGATCTACATCACAGTGTTTAGGTTCAGTGTTAGGAATCTGTGGTTAGATCACACGGACATGGAGACCGATGGTCACATAAATGAAACAATGATCTGACTTTGACATCTAAAAAACACGGGCTTAAATACAAAACATAAATGAATCCTAAAAACAATCCAGGGGTATGCAGGTACAGATGCCCTTCGTCGCAGAGGAATGATTAGAGGGGGCATGGCCGTAGGCAGCATAGCTCCGGTGTACGAAACGCAGTTAAGCATAATAATAAATAATTTTCACTAAATTCAAGGCAACATTTAAATAATTTATTCAGTGTGATTTAACATGTTCTCTTGACCAACTGCACTTAAACAAAATCACCACAAACAAAGACGATCTCACGTTCTTTTGTCAGAATTCAATTATTCAGTCAGTCAATTAGGCAGAATTTTGGTCTGAATAACCAAACAAAATTACACGTAAGTAATAGAATTTGTTTTGGTACTTTATAATTTGGTTTGAATACTCGACTGGTCCTGTAAACCGGTGGTTCTATTAACCGGAATCGATTGTACTCTTTTCATTCCACACGATTCATGGTACTGGGTTCAGCGATATGATTTTTTTTTTCCTTATTTTTAAATTACATTAATAAATTTCTTGTCTCTTATTTATCTAAATAAGAAATGAGCTTTTTATTCTGAAGTTCAAATTATTTTGTCTATTTTGAAACCTGAGTTGGTGATGTGGTGAATAGCGTCAGCGGCATATGTTGTTGAAAGTCATTAAACAGGTATACCAATTTGAATCGTGCTTCTAGAACTTTGTTAAATCCCTAATAATTATTAGATAAACACAGCAAACAATATTAGCATACTAAAGAGAAGTATTACATTAACCTACTTATCATATCTTCATATTGTTTTCTACAAAATATTAATGAAAAATGTTAAATCGATATACTCAAAACCTATATCATGACCTACTTTACTTAGGCTAAATTTCTTGGTCATTAGTAAGTGTTTTACTGATGTGTATTGTTGTTTCCAGTCAACAAACGTTTGGACGAATGGGTCAACCCAGATCGTCTGGACGTTAAAAAGATTCAGTTTCCTAAGAAAGAGGCAAAGACACCAACAAAGAATGGATTGCCTGGTTCACGTCCCAGCTCCCCAGAACGTGAAGTGGTAAGAGAGTCTGTCATATCTGAACACATACTGGCTCAGTGCTCACCTGCCAAAACTAATAAGCTTTTTCTCAAGCCATTCAATCTTGAGACCAGCTTTGGGGTTAATAGCAATAGGCTAGAGTGACATGGAAATGATCATAGAACAATGTCACTTTTTCCACAGCTTATTTGCAAATGCATTTTAATTCCAACAAATTGTCAAGAAGTTGACATGATTTGTAGTATTTAACTCTTGCTCTCTTCCTTTTTGTTCAAATTCAGAGGAAGAGTCTAGATCTCAACGTTCAAACTGCAACAGCTCCTTCCAGAGGCAAAACCCTTCCCATACCGGTACAGCCAAATCCTTGCCCTGTTTAATTGTTGCAAAAAATTCATATTAATGGGCTTGATATGACGTTATTTTACAAAGATTTTTAAAACATTTTAGTGGACGGAATACAGGCTGTGAGCAGGAAAAGGGTGTGGTACCACTGTTTATTGTTTTCTTTTACAATTGAGAGATAATCTCACCGATATCCATGTCCAACACTAAGAGGGAACAATTGTTGTTTGTAAGCACAAGTGTGCCATTATTAAAATGTTATTGAAACCACCGGCATTAAAAGTTCATATGGAACTGACTTGTATAACCTGTGAACTACTCTAACAGTCTTCATGTTTTTAAGCGTCTGTTCTTGTGAATCACCTGGTGTTTATTTGCCTGAAAAATGATTGTTCATTATTAAGTTATTTATCATTAAATTAAAAAAGTGTTGAGACAACATGTGACATGCTACTAAAACAGAACACACAGATTTGTAAACTGACAGTAATCTGCATTATTGTAGACGAGTTTAATCTTGATTCCATCACTTACAACAGGGCTAAATCAGATTCATGTTACATTGCTTTTAAGTACCTGTACTAGTCTAGCACCTCTTCTGTCTAACAAAAGTGCCACTGCCATGATTATTTTATGCATTGACTGAATTTAAATGATGGGTTTTTTTGTCTTTGTAAAAACATTAGAGGGATGTTTGAATAGAGGGATTTTTTCTTTACAGTTCTATAGGCTATATGGCCATTGGTAAAGTGAGTGTAAAAGTCTATTTATGAATATATATCATTTAAAATGTTCTTAATGTTCTTAAAAACGTCTATCTATTTGTCTATCCTCAATTTCCTTCGGGATTAATAAAGTACCTATCTATCTATCTATCTATTCTTAATATGCATTATCATATTATTGCTACTATTGCAACAGCATACTTTGTTGTTAGTTGGAGTAGTAACATAATTGGAATTGTACAGTAACAATTAAATTAAAATAAAAAAAAATATTTCAACTACAAACAAATACATCTGGTGGTGATTGAAGAAAAAAGGAGGGTAAGAAAAATAATACATTCATAATTGTTAGTGATTTCAGGAGCATTTAGTTCTGGTTCTGTACTTTCATTCATTCATTCATAGCAGATTGTAAAGGAAAAGCTTTTGAAAATCTGTTTTATTTCTGATTTTCTGATTTTTTACAGAAGCGAAAAGCTGAGTCAGTGTCGTTGGTCTCCCAGGTTTCTGTTGCACCATCAGTACCTTCCATACCGAGCTCTGCAGAGGCCCCACAAGCGTCTGTGTATCCCACCGTCCGGGAACCTTTCATTACCAAATCAAGAGAAGAACACGAGCAGCTCACGTCTCTCACCACGGTAGCACTCTGCCCAGGCTCAAATTATGTTTTCAAACATCCATCCATCCATCCAGTCAGCCAGCCTATTTATCCATCTATCTATATGCATCTATCTTATATCGCTCTCTCTCCATCTATTCACCCATTTATTTGTCTATCTATTTGTCTATTAGCTTAGCTGGTTTGTCTGCGTCTCTCTTTGTGATGATTTTTCAATTTATTTAGTTATTAGTTATTTATTTAATTATTGAAGTAGGTACAGAATACAAAAAACAAAGTAAAATTTTGCTATAAATAGCGATACTTCATTAAACGTAATTATTTGAATTGTGCATCTATTCCTGAATTAAATTGTGGCGCATCATTAGATTTTAAATAATATTATTATTCAATATCAATTTAATGTTTTTATCATGTGCATGTATATTTCTGTCTGTGCTCAATCTTCTACTTACTGTTGTCTGTCTGTATTTCAGTTCTTTATCATTGATGTTTGTCTTCTATAATCTGTGTTCTTGATTGTTTTCTGTTTTTCAGCAAAATGGAACGGCGCGTCGTCTGCTTCCATCTCAGCCTGGCAGGAAGAGGAAAAATGGAAGCACAGATGAGGTACCACACATTTCCTCATGGTGCTTTATCATACATAAAGCTTCAGTCCAGTATGTGATTCCACTCCATGGATGATTCATGTTCATTTATGTTGGCTACATTGCTACATCCTGCAATGAATATCATGTTTTTACTAGTGGTGGGACTCGATTAAAAATTTTAATCGAGTTAATTACAGGGTCTGTAATTAATTAATCGCAATTAAT
>JAOTRQ010000019.1:569026-581563 GCA_028565875.1 Hoplisoma paleatum | reverse complement strand
CGACCAATGGAATTTGGCCGACTAGTAATTTTTTTGGTCGACCAACGAATAATCGATTAATTGCGGTCAGCCCTAGTTTTTATACAATTTTTTATTGATGGTGGTGGTCTTAGGCAAGATTGAGTAAACTCACTTCCCTTTATGCCAAGCAACCCCAGGATACAAAGTTTAAAGGATACTACGCTTTTAAAACAACCAGTCTGCTCGCCTATTTTTTAGGATAATTCTTAATTACTTAATGTTTGCATATTATTTGTAGTAGCAGCGGTTTGGCTCATTTGGGGATCACTGTCACCTGAGAGCGATGTGGAGTTTATATGTTTTTTCCATGTCCGCATGGGTTTCCTCTTGCTAATTCAGTTTCATCCAACAGTCCCAAAAACAGGCCTGCAGATTAGTCACTGATCTGTGTTCTAGGAACCTAGTTGACTGGTAACCTGGTACATTGTCTTGAGCCTGGATAGGTAGGGAAGCTTGTGTCAAGTATTCATTGCTGCAGAAAAGCTATTCCAAATCAGTAACATAGATCACAATTTGCTGTGAGAAGAAAAAAATATGAAGCACAATGGGATTTTCTTTTACTACAGGTCCATTTTAATTTAGTCAACATATTGTCACTTTTTTCTTTTGCAGATTAAAGACATCTTAAAACCAGAAATCCTGGATGACATTATAATGGAGACACGGCAGCGCCTTCTTGAGCAAGAGGGCTAAGATGCCGGTCAATACATATTAAAGCATCTTGACTGAGTTACATTTTTCATTTTCAACAAGACTGAGATTACCGTGTTTAATGAAAGATGTTTTACCATATCATGATCCTTTTCAAGTGATAAATATTAAATAGTTTCAACATAACCCTATAGCTCTGAGCACATTTATCATAAAAGTTTTTTTTTACATTTACTGAGAGAATAAAGAAAAACAATACATGTGTGTTTTAATATATTTTGAGCTTTTTATGCATTTGTAAATATTCAGAAAAAGTTCTGCCAAACCAAAGCTGCACTATTTGTATAGCACTGTGGCTATTGGTTCAGATTTTAATCTTAAGGTAAGGCAATCTGAGTGCTTTTTGAGTGGACTTTGCATGCTCTCTTCGTGTTTGCTCTAGGTGCACTGGTTTCCTCCAACAGTCCAAAAACACAAGTGAGGTTCATTGTGAAGAAAGAAATACTCAAATACCAAGGGCTGTGTTTGATATAACATTAACTTGATGAATCATGTGTAATGAGTATCTGTTTCTTGTCTTGAATGAAGCTAAAAGTGTAAGACGTGTTAAAAGCCTATTAAACAAAAACGTTCACCATTTCAACATACACTGAGCAAGCATAACATAATGACCACTGCCTGGTAAAATTATTAAAACTGATTATATATTTGTCACGGCACAAGTTGGTGCCCCAGGTCTAGATTTTTTACATTTTAAATTAGGTGTTGTAAAAAACCCAAATAATTTCACATAAACCTAACATGCAGTTTCATGGGACTATCAAACACGTTACTGTGTTTCACACACCTTAAAACAATTTTTCCAGAACCAATTGCCGTTCAGTTTAGGTACCACTGAAGTTCGTTATTTTGGCTCACTAACCAGACCATACAGAACTGTGTACTGTACTGAATAAGTAATTTTTTTAATTTAATATGTGAATGAAATGGAAAATATTAGATAAATGCTGATATAGCATGCTATGTATTCATGACTTTTGTTAGAGGTTGTTTGGTATTTTTACAGTTTAAAAGTCTAATTTTTAAAAATGGGATTTAATGATCTTTTGCTTTAGACAGTAATTATATATATTGAAATAATTAAAATATGTAATCCAGATAAAGCCCTGTTAGTAGCATTGGTTAGTGGTTTACTGGGTTTACATTTGTATTTACAAACTTTTCCTACATTTTAAAATTTGACTTGAGGAATTCTGTTTGAGCAGTAATAATGAAACAAAAAGACTTTGTGAAAAAAGATTCTTTCCAAATAAAATGTTATTCTTTACACAGGTTGGACTATTTGCGTTTTCTGTTGTATTTCTTTTATATTAGCTTATCTGCTTAAAATATATGAGAAACAGGTTAATGAGGGGAAAAGAACATTTACAATTTCCTATACATCATTTTTAGTAGGAAAAATACCTTGAAACAATTTTTTTTTAATGAACTGATGTTGAGTTTCAAGGTTATCCTATAGTAATTTTGGCGCACAACCCAGACCATCTTGAACTGCAGCTTTTTTCTGTCCTTTAATAGAAAATGAAAAACAAGTGTCGAACTGAAAAATATTTGTGGGAAATATTTGGTACTAACAACATACAACTTTCAAAACAACCCCGATATTTCACATATTCATATATTGTGCGTTTCCATGGCACCATATGGAAATTTTACGTTTTTGATACCCTACACACCTGAACATGTTTCCCAGAAACCGTAAGTTTAAGTACAGCTGTACACAACTCACAATTTATTAAGTATATAAGCTTACAGCAGATTTTGTACATAATACATATTTGTGATTAATGAAATATTATTAAATATTAGCTTCATACTAAAAGGAAGTGCTTTTTTGGAAGACTAGGTACATGGGTAGAGATGGCAAACGTAGTGAGGAATGTTGGTAGGAAGATGGACAAGGAGACTTGGTGGTGGAATGAAGAAGTCCAGGAAAGTTTAAAGGGAAAGAGGTTGGCTCTCCAGAGAGATGAAGAAAGTAGTCAGAGGTACAAGGAGATGCGACGTAAGGCAAAGAGAGCAGTGGCAGAGGCAAAAGAGAAGGCATATAGAAAGTTGTACGAGATGGCGGGGGCGGGATATTTGTACAGAAGAGCCAGACATAGAGGAACTGTGATGGAAAGGATGTGCAGCAGGTTAGGATGATAAAGAATGCAGAGGGGTCTGTGTTGTATAGTGAGACGAGTGTTCTAAGAAGGTAGACTGAGTTCTCTAAGGATTTGATGAATACATAGAATAAAAGGAAGTGCCTCAGGTGAGTAAGAAGAAAGTAAGGGCAGCATTAAAGCAAATGGAGTGTGGAAAGGCTGTGGGACCTGATGATATCCCAGCTTTGATGGGTTGTTTAACCGACTCCTGGAGGGAGAGAAGATGCTTGAGCAGTGGAGAAACTAAAACTGATCAGTCACAGTCTGAAAGTCTGGGAAAGCATAGTGAAAGCTAGGCTTAGATGAGTTGTGAAGATTTGTTAACAGCAGTATAGTTTCATGTCAGCTAAGTGTACCACAGATGCTATGTTTGCTCTGAACGTGTTAATGGAGAAGTATAGAGAAGGAAAGAAGAAGATGAACTCTGTGATTGTTTACTTAGAGAAAGTTTATGATAGGATACCAAAGCAAGAATTGTGGTTCTGTATGCGGAGGTCAGTAGTAGCAGAGAAGTATGTGAGTGTGGTACAAGATATGTATGAGGGCAGTATGACAGTGGTGAGATGTGCAGTAGGAATAACTGGCAGGTTTACGGTGGAGGTAGGACTACATCAACATTGAGTCCTTTCCTGTTTGCAAGCCATATACAGATGACAGATAGACAGACGATTAGGGAAAAGTCTCCATGGACTATGATGTTTGCAGATGTTTTGTGACCTTTAGTGTGAGTAGGGATCAGGTTGAGGAGATACTGGAGAGATGGAGGCATGCTTTGGAGAGTAGTGAAATGAAATTGAGCAGGAGTAAAACAGTACATGTGTGTAAATAAGAGGACGGGCAATGGAAAGGTTCAGTTGCAATAAGTTGATTTGGTAAAAGTAGAGGAATTTACTTACTTAGGGTCAAGGGTTGAGAGTAGCGGAGGAAATGATAGAGAAGTGAAGAAGAGATTGCAGGCAGGGTGGTGTGGTTGAGATAGATAGATGGATGGATGGATGGATAGATTGGTCGGCCGGTCGGTCAATTGATCAACTGACCGACCGACCGATTGATCTATTCATACATCCATCCATCTATCTATCTCAACCACAACACCCTGCCTGCACCCTCAATAGATTGATAGATAGATATAGAACTTTATTGATCTTTTTGGGTGGTTCCCATCTGGGAAATTGAGGTTCCAATAGCATCATGATTACACACAAAAAAAGTTAAATAAGTAAGAATAAAAGTAATACAGTAAGTAAGTAATAAGGTAAGCAAACTATTTTGTCTATGTACATAAAGTGTTTATGTAGATGTAAACAGTGTATATAAAAAGTACAATGTGCATAAAAATTATTAAGGACAAGTATTGCACAGTTTATATTTTTACATAGCGCTTATGTGATATAGTCCAATTAATTAACTGTTGTTGTTCTTCCCATTATCTGCCCCCGTGAGAAGTTGTACAGCATGATGGCGTGAGGAATGAAAAAGTTTTTCAGTCTGTTAGTCCTGCACTTGGAAAGGCATAATCTCTCAGTGAACTGGCTTCTCTGGTGACTGATGACGTTGTGTAGAGGGTGCCTCACATTGTCCATGATGGCATAAAGTATCAGGAGTGATTTGTGATAGAATGGTGTCTGCTAGAAAGAAAGGTAAGATCTATAGGACAGTAGAGAGACCTGCTATGTTGTATGGTTTAGAGACCGTAGCATTGACCCAGAGACAGGTGAAAGAGCTGGAGGTAGCTGAAATGAAGGAGTTGAGATTCTCATTAGGTGTGTCGAGGATGAACAAGATCAGAAATTAGTTTATTAGAGAATTAGCACATGTAGGTTGTTGTGGAGATAAAGTACGAGAAGTGAAATTGAAATCGTTTGGTCAAGTGCAGAGGAGAGATAATGGATATATTGGGAGAAGGGTTATGAGGATTGAGCCTCCAGGTAAGAGAAGAAGAGGTAGACCAAGGAGGAGGTTTTTGGATGGAGTGGTAGAGAATATGTGAGTGGTAGGTGTTTCAATGGATGACACTCAGGACTGGACTAGATGGAGGAGTTTGATCCGCTGTAGTGATCCCTAATGGGAAAAGCCGAAAGAAGAAGAAGACTAAAAAGAAGTGCTTTGTGATCGTGTTGCCAAGACATTGACAACTTCGGAGGTTTGGGAGTTTGCTGGTTTTCAGTTGTTTATGGATTCACATGCATTCAAATTGGATTATCAAATCAGTTATTCTCATTAGACTTAATACAATAGGAAATATTTGCTAAGATGTTTATGTAATTTTGGTTCTAATTTAGCCTAGAGGTTGTAGGACTGCTGGGGTTGTTTGTGTTAACTATAAATACTTTACTGTGAATTCACAATGTATTAAAATTGGATTGAATGATAAATAATTCCGTTAAATGGTAATTACACAAAATAAAACGTGAAAATTTGGTTTTATTAAACATACAATACGTTGTTGTTCCTCACACGGGCAGAACTATTTGTTGGCGGAAGAAAGCCTTGCGTCACGTTTAACGTAAGCGGAGGAACCAGCCCACCTAGCGTTACGGAAATATGGCGGCCCCTGCGAGGAAGCCTCGACTGGAATTATCGCTCAGATTTTGGCTCAAGTGCCGTTAATGGTGGAAGGCATCGGAGAGAATGTGACGGGCGGACTCTGCTTTACATGCGTGGACGGTTTGTTAGGGAAACGATCCGGCGGTGCGGGTGGAAAGCCGGGCTGACTTACGGAGTCAAAGCAAAGCAAGTCCGGGTGGAAGTGGTCTGAAGCCCGAGAGCGAGTTACAGCGGGCACGCGGAAGTCCTCCGAATAATCATAATAATAGATTAATCGGCTTTTTAATAGGACAGAGAATGTGTTGTCAGAGAACCCGTAGGCTTTATATTCGTAGTTTTAAAAGTTGTTGAAGTTAACATGTTAATAAGTTGTAGCTTGGCAGGTTTGGTTTAGTTATAGTTTTAAAGTCGTGTCTATTTATGTGAGTGCTAATATTTACACACGGATTAATACACGTGTTCGTGTATTTCAATGTGAAGTGATCTGATCGCACGGTTTAACTTCAAACAATTTAACAGCATTAAAGTTTTAGCACTACCCAAGTTTATACTATGAGATCACGTGGTCTTAATGCACTTATTCACCTTGATGAATTGTGTATCATAATATAACAGCTTTCCAGATTAGTCAGACAGGACAGTATTCAGAAGTGCCAGTCTATATGGGTATTCGTGCCATCTCTAGTTATCAGTCAGCTACCAGATCCAGTGTCATGTTAGTAGAATTCTCAACATGAAGTGCCACTTCACTAGAGACTGTAGACGTCCTGCCAGTTTTCTGAAGTGTCAGCTGACGATTGTTTTGAGTTTTTTCCACAGTGCTCAGAATTTAGTGCCAGCTTTGTACATTAAGTGCCCGCTCTGACGATTTAATATTTTTCTGCCAGCTTTCCTGATCTCACTGCAATGTGCCTCCTCAGTGTGTTCTTTTAGAGCACTCGGACTCTAGTGTCTGCCAGCCAGAGGCTATAGCTCAGAATCTAGTGCCACTTTTTAGATTAAAAAGAGTTTAAACCTGCCAAAGTATTGTATTGTAAAGACATGTAATTTTATTGGTGTTGCACCTGATTACCAAAATTTTATAACCCTAAATAAAAGAACATTTAATATGGCAAATTTAGAATCAAGTGATATTTTAGATCTATGTGCCAACATATTGCTTTTCCATCTGTAGGTCATGTCGATTCATCGACTTTGCATCACTGTAGTCCGAGAGTTTTTATTTGTTGCAATAGTAAATGTTTGATGCTGAACTGTTGAACATTAAATTTGATGTTAACCTACCAAATTCAAACATTTTACCCATTCGGGAGGAAATTTGATGGGTTTTTTAGTCATGCATGTGACCGGTTAGTTGCACACACGTATTCGTAGATAACAAAAAAATGGTCTGTTTAAAACTCTCAAAGACATATTCTCTATCTTACTAAACTGAATGGGATCTAAGCGCCGGTTTTTCAGAGTCAAACACTAGACTTTATCAGGTGGCTCTCTGAAGTGGCCGTCGGGACGGAGGGACTCTTCTCGAGACCGTCACGGTCTCCACCACCCGGCTTCAAAATCACCATCAACATCAGCTGTGAGTCCCGCCTCCGGCCTGGCATCCTGCCCTTATGGGGCAGCAGCCAGGGAAGTTTGTTGGCGACCATCGGAGGCCGAGTCTGCCTACTCTGAACTTCATCAAGAGCGGTGGAAAGAAGGACCCACCAAGACATGGCTCTCAGCACTGCAATGTGTTTGACGTTCATGGTAAGGAAGTTCACTTTCTGTTCCTGCTTTTAGTTATTTTGGGCACAGAGTTTCTGCATTTTGGCATTTCCTGCAGAACAACAATATGTCCATGTTCTCGCTGTTCCCCTGGGTGCTCAGGTTTCTTCACACAGTCCAAAGACCTTCAGCCAGGTTGATTGGGTATTATGAATTGTCCTGAAGCCCGTAGATATCTAGCCACTACAGTTTTGTACTGATTTCAAGCTCAGATGAATAGGAAGCATTGCTGCAGGAAGAGCATCTGGTGTAAAAAATTTGCTGAAGAAGTTGAAGATGCTGATCATTATCCATTTTGGCTACGCTCTGAGCAGAGAGCAGCTGTAAGATGAAGTACATTCAGGGGCCTTAAATATTATAACAAAAATAATATAACAATTTTAACTGCACATAATCATAAATAACTATATTCTTATTAAGAACATCTTGCAAACATAACCTCGTTCTGTTAAGTTATTAATGAGTTTTGCTCTCTGCTGTAAACTTTTTTACTGTAGACTACAGTTCTCATGCTTCCCCAGGACTCTGACCAATCACATGTCCCCGGTCAGCCAAACTTGATCAGCTGTAACACTTGTATCTGAAACTTTTATTCAGTTCATATGGATTTAGGGTTTTGAGTTTTACTTATTGTGTACTGCTTATTTTGGAATCTATCCATTACTGTGGATCTTTGTTAACTTCCACTTTGCTTTGGTTTTATATTACTTTTATATATATTATATATATATACTTTTTTGATTATTTTGGATAACAGACTTTCTCTAATATTTAGTGAGTCATTTTATGTCTCCACTTGTTGGTATTTTTATAAACTATATATTTATATATATATACTAAATATATGCAAGCTTTTTAGTTATCATCTTTTATTTACTGTTATTTACTTATAAGATGACTAAATGAGAATAGGTTGAATGAAGATTCTCTCAGCCCTGGTGTAGTCTGTAGGAACTGCATTTGCAAGTTTGAGTCAATACCCCGAACACATTGATTACTAAAGACTTGCTTTATGGCAAACACTAGGGAAGCTAACTAGGGACACTGTCCTCATTAGTTCCTTCGTAACAGGCAGAAACATTTCAGACAAACAGGTTCTAATGTGTCTCTCATTGCACAAAAAAATCGCTGGGCGCAGTCAGGGGGTCAACAGCCTCTCATCAGCCACATCTAAGCAAATGTGAAGGGGGTTTCGCTGGTTTGTAATTTTGTTAGAGGATCGATAAAGTTCAGTTTTAAAAGGATCTGGATTGTTGGTGGAGATTTGAGCCAAGGTTCGGAGACTCCTCCTGGCAGGGGTTTTCTCACCAAGCAGGTTTGAACTGCTCATGTTTTAGAGTGGGACAAGCAAAGGCCTGTCTGACTTCATTCTGCATAGGTCACTCTCCTGTTCTAGTTTCACTAGTTTAGTGAAACATCGACTCACTGATGTCATTGGTTATTATGATTTGTTCTTGAGTCTAAATGCTCATATGTTAAATCAATTTTCTACTAAGAAATTATGTTAAATCCTTAAACCCTTCATAACCCTCTAACGTGTAATATCTTGTTTATATAAATACAAGCACATTCTACTAAAAACTCACCTTTTTACTAAGCACCTATCTGACAGATTTGTATTTTGAACTGTTGTCTACTTGATCTATAGTATGATATTGTCATTCTTGAGCATTTGATAAATCATTTTAAATGTAAATAAAACACAAGTACACAGCTATTTATTTAGCCTTTTCTCTGATCTTTTTATTTGTAATGTCATTTTTCTATGAAAAATAAAAAACTTCATGCTGTCGGAATGTCAGTCACTGTAAATAAGGCTTGTTCTTTAATCATATTGAACTGCCTAGCTGTAAGGACCTGAAGCCACATTGTGGCTAGATGACCAGAACAGATTTCTATAACTGCAGCTTGTGAGGTGTTCCAATACTAATTAATGCACACGAGGAGCGAAGGCTGGTTTTAACTGAGGAGTTTTACATGTAGCTGTCATGTTGTGCTAAGCTTTAGTGCTTTTAACCAGCTGTTAAGCCATAGATTTGTTCCACTAATTTCTAGTGATTTTGCTTTTTAATTCAGTTTAATGTTTTTTTTTCCTGTTAAGGTTTTCTTCTTCTGATTTTTGTGAACATTTATGTTTATGTAAGCATTTACTCCACTTTTCACTTAATTTAAAAGAAACATTACATAACATTTACTTGGACTTTTTAACATTTTTTCCTCATGATTTGTAACTGCTGTTTTTTGAAGTGTGTGCTTTTTTTCTCCCTTTTTACTGAACATTATTTAGGCATTTTGTACCACGTTTCTCAGTATTTTGGCAAGTTCTTTTAACTTTTCATGTATCCATTCTTACTACTTTCTCATGATTGACTTTTCATAAATATATATATTAAGGTTGTACCGGATATCCGTTCCAATGTGTCGTATATCCGGCCATTTTGAACTATTTGGTTCCGGCTGGAATTGAAGCCACCGTGCTGGATATTCAGCCGGACAATTTTCAGTCGCTAATAGTCATATCATTAGCTCAGTAGCTGAAGAAAATACAAATTGGTTGGTGAACTTTTTTTGAAGCTTTTTTTCCCCCAAAGTTATCACGGCTGCTCATGCGAACTGGTTTGTGCACATAAGACGTGCACGCAACTGCAGACATTAATCACATATGCTACAGAATGCAAGGAGATCGATTAAAATGTTTTGTTTGCATTCTTTTATTGTGCACTATTATGACGCAGACACCCCCGTGCACGCATACACACGCACTCGTTCGTGTATATACACTTTTATTACACTTTAAGACTAAACTGCACGAATGTGTGTGCATCGCTGTTGCAACTCCTTAGTGAGAAAAGTAGTTATTGACAAGTAAACATTGCCAGAAGTCGCTAAATGATGTCATCACCTAATTTGCTTAATGTGTGTTTTTGAAGATGTAAATTAAAACGCTGTGGGAGTGAGTAAAAAAAGTGAGTAAAAAGCCCTAAATATGTTACAATTATAAATTCTGGACACATGAACAATTTCTGTTATCTTTGAAATAGGCAGTCACATCTCAGAAATAACCTCATAAAATGCTTTCTATAAATAATTTTTATGTAAATTACTTAAATCTAAATAAAGTTTATGCCATGTTGTTTAATGACCCAGCGCACACAAGCAGCCATGCATGGCATTCACAATGTGATAAAGCGTAAAGTACGCTGACCAATTTGTTTTTTGTACAGCTACTGAACTGATGATAATAAGATTAACAACTAAAAAGTATCCGGTTGAATATCCGGCATGCTGGCTTCATTTTTGAACGGAACCGGATAGGACTCACTTGTTAAAGGTGTCCGGATATCCGGCCAACCGGAGACAGATATCTGGTTTAGATTGTTTAGATCAGGGGTCACCAATGTGGTTCTAAAAATAGCTCATTGTAGTGATACTTACCAGTGAGCTGCATTAACATTTATTATATATTAATAATTTTTTAAATGATTAGAAATAATTTACATGATTAGCATTGTAGCTGTCATCAGGGACAGCCATTTAATTTGTATGTATGTCATTAGTTATTTGTAGTTTGGATAATTTGTATTCAATTACTTTTGTTCTATCGCGGAACCATGTGTGGCGGAATGTATGTTTGCAACCTCAACGACGCACCGCTGAGAGATGAGCATACTCGTGCAGTCTCAAGATTTAAGTTTAATCATTGTTCAGTAAGAATGCCTTGTGTCGGTGTGGTTAACGCAAAGATAATTACAAGCATCTTCACATTATTAATGATTAATAGTAACATGTAATTAAAGGTTATAAATTTGTGATTTCACAAGTGTGTATCAAACTGGTAGCCCTTTGTATTAGTTGGTACCCAGTAGCTCTCACTCAGTTTCAAAAAGGTTGGTGACCTCTGGTTTAGATGGTTTAGAATAAAATCTAATCCCAAACACAGATTTTTATTTTATTTTATATTTATTGTGCGTGCGTGCGTGCGTGTTTATTGTACTTTAAACTGGTCATGCATCATGGGTAAAGCATAATGTTACATCCCTTGCCACATGCCTTGGGCTATGGACCAGTACCGGTTTGTGAGCTACTTTTTACCTGGTGAAACAGAAAGAATACATTATTGAACAGCATTATAAAAACGGCATCAAACATCATCTTATCCCTAGCATCTAGTTTTAGCATAAAAGGTTAAGTACTCTTAAGTACTTAAGTACTCTTACTTAAATAAGCTTGAAATGATTCCCCATGAATCGATTTAGGAATGGAGTTACATGAGTCAAATTATCTAATTAGATTTTTCTTTTTAAGGATATAATGAATAATATTTACTTCAAACATCAGAGGGCACTGTTGATATGCCACATTAGGCTTCATTCAAAATAGTTTTGAGTAGTTTGTACCTACCTCAGCGATAAAAGATTTAGATAATTATTAATTAAACATTTAGATAAAAACAACTAATCACCAATACAGGATTTTATCAATAAATAAAAGAAAACTTTATAATTAGTTTTTAGTTTTATTTTGTTTTAAAAGCTTGTGAACTCATTATTATCAATTGTATTGTACTTTGTTGTGTACATTCAGACTGATTTCATGTAAGATGAATATGGAGGATTACTGATTGCAAATGATGTAAATTAGTACTTTTTGCCAAAACTAGATGCCGATTCCACCTAGGGGTGATGATAAGACATTAACATTCAAGACAGAACCAGTGAAAGGAAGACTATTTTTGTAATAAATAGTCCATGGACCCAAAGTGATGCAAGTGCTGGTTGGGGACCTCTGGGATAAGATAAATAAGTGTCTATGCTTGGTATGTCTGCTAATAGTTAACATACTGAGCGTGACATAAATCGTAATGAACTCATCACCAAACAATGTGCTTCATATTTCTCCGTGTGAAACCCCCTCCTTCCTCTTCTTTGGTGGCCTTGGTGTTGATTTGCTGCAGTTGGGAGCACTCGAGGTTTCTCCTGGCAGGTTTTGAAGTCAGAATATCTAGTCAGATCGAACTTATTTGTTTAATGCTCTTTACAACAGGTTTCATCACAAAGTAGCTTTACAAAGAATCGAGCATGAAACATAAGAAAATATTACAAATTAGGGCTGACCGCAATTAATCGATTATTCGTTGGTCGACCGAAAAAATTACTAGTCTGTCAAATTCCATTGGTCGACTAGTCGCAGAAAAGAAAAACGCAGCCTTTCGTCAAAGGACTTCTGGGACTTTTAATTTGAACGGCGTCACAAAGGAAGACATGACGCTCCATACCAGTAAGTGGCGGTAATGCACACCCTCAGATTATTGCCAAGCGCCATTAAACACCACAAGAAGAAAACG
>JAOTRQ010000019.1:543034-568926 GCA_028565875.1 Hoplisoma paleatum | reverse complement strand
TGTGTGTGTGTGTGTGTGTGTGTGTGTGTGTGTGTGTGTGTGTGTGTGTGTGTGTGTGTGTGTGTGTGAGTAAAAGTGTGTGAAAGTGTGTTTCACTGCACGGATTGGGATCAATTCCTTGTTGTTGTTTAAAGAACAGTGGTCATAAAAGTATTCTATATTCTAAAATCATGTTAAAGAGTTAAGGTTTCAATTATTTTAATCATATTCAAGTATGAAAAGAAATAATATCTAGGATCAGGTGACTATATTAGTTATAGTTTTAATCTCTTAGACAATATAATATTGCTATAAATGACACAGATTTCTACAATTCTATCTATTACGTATTTGTTGACTTCTGATCATGTTGCCCGAACCAAAGCGGTTATACTTTCCTTTGACCAGAGCGCCCTCACATGGTGCTCTAATGAAATGCTTTTCTGTCTCTTCAAATAGAACTTAAATTAAAATATAAGTAAAATCCATATATGAGAGGTAAATCCTGCCAAATTTAAGATTTAACTATTATTTTAAACTATTATACTATCACTACTATTATACTTTTATATTATTATTATTATTATAGCAAATTAAACTATTAAAATTAAAAATGTAAAAACAGTTCAGCCTTGAGTTGCAGCCAATGATGATGCATTATACCGAATAAGAATAGAAACCCAGAGAGGAGTTTGTGTATGGAGTAAATAGGATGTCTCAGAAAACTTTCAGGCTGTATTGAAAACTTTAAATTCATGGCCAGATAATATCTGTTTTATTACAAAATATATTTATTTGGTTTAAACTATCTGTGTAGAACATACAAGAGTCTACAAGCTGTATGTCCTAACAAAGTCATTCATCAACTTGAAATGCTTTTCTTTTTTGCTACTTGGGGCCCAAGACTTTATAGGCCCTAAATAGCTTTTCACTTGGGACCCTTATACCAGCAGATCAGCAGCAGATGATTTATTATTCCATAGGCTACACTATGTATGTAATGTACCCCAAATCAATAGAATTATTTGTAATTATCTTTCATCTTTCTGCAACCTTCTGATCATGTCTAATGTAGTGCACAACACAACAACTTTGCTTATTATTTATTAATGACAAACATTTGACTTTTTTGATCTCTTCAATGATAAATCAATAATATGTACATTGCTAATATTGATTATTTTAAATCAACATACTATTTTAGGAATTTAGCAGAAAGCGTCTAAGCTGCCTGATATATCTTAGTTTGTCTAAACATCAGGGAATTTTGGTCATAACCAAATACACATGTTCTCCACAAAATCAAAGTCCTCCAACCTCCACCCCCTGCTCGGATTGGCTACAGTTGGGTTCTGGAGAAGAACACCCCTTTTCTGCACCTTTTCGTGTACAACTGACTGAATATAGACAGATATTTTTATTTTAGTATCGATTTACTTTCTCTTTTCTCATACACAACACAATGGCTTCAGAACATGACAAGGCAGTTCTAAGTGCCATCTTTAACCCTAACAACCCTTTTGCAGAAGTTCCTGGTCTACACCAAGAAAGGACGCTTACAGATGATGGTATGTTCAAAATTCTTCTGCTTGTGGATCATTTATGGCTACAATTGAAAATAATTAAGTGATTTAAGCATAGCATGTAATAACAGTTAATGAATATATTTATGTAAACCTAATGGTTAACAATTATGCTGTTAGAATTGCACATTATGTACTAGCCATTATAAAAAAGGTATACTTTATTTCAACACTAGCTAATTAAATATCTTTGTTATAATTAATCACTGGATAACCCTCTGACATTATTATTGTAGTTGTTTTTTTTTTTTTACAACTCTTTCACATGACATAAATAGCGCTTCATTTACTATGTACAGACACAATTATCCACTAGCATGTGTTTATTGTCTACTTTAACAGGTCTGATAGACTTTTCATTTATGTTTTTATTCCTCCTCTTTGCATATTCTTCTTGAGTACTGTACCCTTTCGTATGTGTATAGAGCTATTACATTACATAGTAAATTGGCAGACAGGATGGTCACTGAATGTGCCTGTCAAAAGATTAATTTAAATTAATTTGAAGTGTTCTTCAAAAAGTTCTTCAAAAAGTATTATACCGTTATCCTACGATTAGCAAGATTTTGTTTGGTGTTGAGCATGTAGCCACTGATGCACTACTGTTTTAATGTCATCGCATGAAAAGCAGTTCAAAAACATGAAAATCAGGTGCTAAACCAGGATTATAAACTCTCTCAGACAACACCAATTAGTACTCCTCATAATCATAATCCTCATAATCACTCCTCATACTGATTAATAATTTGTTTTTTTCTCTTACCTCTATTCAGTTATATATATCTGCAACAAAGTATCAAAGGTCCCAACTTTTCAATATTTGTGTGTGTGTTTGTGTGTATGAGAGAGAGAGAGAGAGAGAGAGAGAGAGAGAGAGAGAGAGAGAGATGTGTACATATATGTCATACAAATTTTACAACTATGCATCGAAATAACATAGACCACAGTAGCAGCACAGACCACAAGGGTGAGCACTATAGCTATAAAAACAATGCCTTGAGCGCACTTGTAGTTCAAGTCATCGCTCTCTGTTTATGGCTTGATGTTTATGATGTTTCAATTATAATCCAACATTTAAAACGACCAAAATTCAATACTCATTCGATCACCTAAAATGTACAACAACTTTCGCTGGTCAATTTGTTAAAGGGTGAATCACTAATAACTCGACCCCCTCTGGCATTGTGGTGTTGATTTCTTTTGTGATCCTTATGACCTTGATGCAGACCTATTAAAGGTAAATGATGATGATGAGATGACGCCATTGTCTGAGGTCAAGTCCACGCAGAAGTATAAATCAGTCGTTAGAGCGCCCCTGTTTATTGTGGTGTTGGTGGAGGTGTCAGTACATATCTAGAAGGACTGGAATCACCTAGTCAGGATGTCTGGGATCCAGTTGCAGACAGGTGTTTAGGATACGCATGCTCAAAATATCCATCATGTGCTCAGGAATGATTGTGTTCAATGCTGGAATGAAGCGTTTAAACTTTTCAAACGTTGTAAATTGATGTTTTCCATAAAAACAACAACAACTGTTGTATGCATTTGATTTAATATAATTAAATTGTTGCTGTCTATGAGTGACAAAATGACAATCACTAATATAATTAAATTACATGCATCTATGGCTGACATTAATACCTAAATAATTAATTACGTTTATGTCGTGTGTAGTTAATGACAAAATGAGTTAAGTGACAAAATGAACAGTCCTTAGTTTGTGTCTCTTTACTGACTTTGATTTTCTAGACTGTTCTTTTGACCCTGAGCTGCTGAAGCAGGTAAAGGATCTGGAGTTAAAGGGTGTCACTGCTGCTGAGTCTGGGGATGTAAAAACATCCTTACATTACTTTAACCAGGCCATTCAGATACTGCCATTAAGAGCATCGGCCTACAACAACCGGGCACAGCTGAAACGTCTACAGGGAGACACTCAAGGCAGGTTCTTGTCTTTCATAATTGAGTTTTATATACGCAAAGAGAAAATAATCTGTATTCATCTTATTATTATTATTCAATTTTAAACTAGTCATTGTATGGTAAGAATCAATTTATTCAGTATTGAAGGCCTAAAAGTCTTTACTTGTGATTTTCTTTTATTCTGATTGATTATGATATATGTATGAGTCACATTGTTATCATAAGCAGAGTCAAGAATATTCAGCAGCCAAACAGGTGGAAAAAATAAAGAAAAAAAGTATTGGCAAGCACTAGTTGGCATATGGGAGATCATAAACTTAAATCATGAGTCAATACACAGTGTGGTATTTTACATTTGACATTTTATATACTTTATTAAATTCTGTATAACTTGTTTCTGTCTCAGGTGCCGTCAAGGATTTGGATGAGGCCATTTCATTAAGCAAGGGCAAAGGTCATTCTGCATGCCAGGCATTTGTTCAGCGTGGCCTTTTATTCAGACTGGCACACAGGGATGATGATGCCAGGTCTGACTTCAAAAATGCTGCTGCACTGGGCAGTGAATTTGCCCGGCAGCAGACTGTAATTCTGAATCCTTATTCTGCACTTTGTAATCGCATGCTGAGTGAAGTTATCAGCAAACTGTGTAACCCAGAAGTACCGGAGACTTAGTAAAAACAAATGGATCAGTGAATTTATCATTACTTCTTTAAATATGGAAAATGGGCACATCTTACAAATGATTATGTTATTAAATACATTGAAAACAAATGTCTATTAAAATGCATTAATATAACCCTTATAAATAAACATTTAGAGTAGTTTCATTATTTTAATTTTGGATATCTAATGATGTCTTGGACTACCAAACTTATTTTTAACATAATAGCTGTATGAATTAACAAAATGTACTTTTCAGAATGTCCTATAATAAAGCAGTATACTATATTAGGTGACAACCGTTTTCCAAAGTTGTCCAATACATATCTGGCTTTATTTATCAACGAGGCACAGTAGTTTCTAATGCACCACTGCTTATGTGCTCAGTGCACATCTGTGACACCACTTTTGTGACATCATTTTGATTACTCTGAATTATCTAAAGATTTATTGAGGAAACATTATCAGTTTTGCACTGGGGTGTAAACAATTCTTTGTAAGTGATGAGCAATCTTTTTGTTAAATGTTTTTTTTTTGAGTTAAGATGAAAAAATAGCACGAGTTGATACTACTAGTAATAAGAGGTTATACAATCCGTTTCAGATTATATATATACAAAAGTTATAACAAGATATAATATGGGAACAATCAACATTTTTATATCCACCTATCCATTATCTAGTGTACCAGTATGACACACACTAAACGAATAATACACTAAACACCTGAACAGGTTAACACTGATTCAGGGTACTCACGCACACACACACACACACACACGCACGCACGCACGCACGCACGCACACACACACACACACAAACACACGCACGCACTTTTCTAAGGTAATCGGCATTGACTTTAACACGATAATCGAAATAAAGCGTAATACGTCTTCCAAACCACGAGATGGCAGCACAATTATACTATATACTATACTATGCTAACGTCCTATAGTACAGTTTTCTAAACACGACGCAAACGGCGGTTTTACACGTGTAGTGCAAAGTTGTAACGCTACAAACGAGTTAGCATTTATTTATACTACACTTTGATTCATTTTTATGACAGGATAAACATGATTTTTTGTTTAGTGTTAAATATGTCACAATCAGTGTTTCCACATGGGACTGGAACACATGGCACTCTCAGCGCCTGCAACTTCAGGGACTATTTACAGTGTTTCTCAGTCACTTTGGAGCATTTCTCAGAATTAGAATGTAATTTTTAAACTATTTGTACAACAAGCATATTAAGTAGTCACATTTAAACTAATAGAAAATGATTTTGGAAAACCATGTAAATATTTCTGTACAAAGGTTAAACTGTCCCCAAAAGATCTAGGCATTATTTCAGTAAATATTCGTCCCGAAAAAAAAATGGCTTAGTGAAGCATTTTATTCATATATTATGGATAAATATGAGGGTTTTCAACATCGTCAACAGATTTTGGAAGTCAGCCAAGCTTTTGCTGACATAAGGAAAGGGGTGGGAATTTTGACCAGGTCATACTGTCTATCGCTGAATTAGAAGCATAATTGAAATTATTTATTAGTAGGAGGTAAACATAAGCAAATACAAGCATAAACATTCATTGTATAAACAAACGCTGGTGGAGATTTTGGCGGAATAGACTGTTATCTCCCCTGTAGTGCAGTGTTCCATTTGAGTAAGTGTGCACCAAAACTCAGTGTACTTACGTAAGGCCAGCTAAATCCATAAATAATGTGCGCGGCATGGTGGCTTAATGGTTAGCACCGTTGCTTCACGGCATGAAGTCCCAGGTTTGATTCCCAGGTATGTTCTCCCTGTGTCTATGTGGGTTTACTCTGAGCGATCCAGTTTTCTCCCACATTCCCAATTTATGCAGGTTAGGCAAGAAAGATAAGATACAAAATTGTGCATAACTGTGTTTGATGTGACTAGTGTGATGAGTGAAATAAATACATCAATATGAATAAAATTCTGCTTGTCCAGCATTGTCTTCTTTGTACCTTGACCTGTTATGAAACAAAAAATAATAATATTAACTCTTATATTCTAGACTAATAATCAACCGCACACTGATTGTATTGTTTTAATTCAATGTTTTGTCAATCTAGGATGTATGAACAACAAGTAGTAACAATACATTTATATTTAGCCACTGCATAACTGTTCAAATATGACAAGGTTTGGCATTAAATTATTTTTTATTTCAATGTTTGACTGGACCGAGGTTGTGATGTTAGGAACAAGTGTAGACCACCTATTGAATCGATATGGAGTGACCCTGTGTTAAATATGTCCAGAACTGATTAGCTCTCAGGCAAATCATGACTTTTGACTTTTGGATAGGAGTATGTAAAGCTCTACATCAACTAGTGAAAAACAAATTGTCTAATTTTGCATTTTATGAACTTTTAATTAGTAAGCATGTAGCCTATAAACTGAGCACAACACAGCATAAACATTCTAACAATGGATGAGCCATAAAAATTTTTCAAGTTCAACAAGCAGAAAGAAGAGGAGTAAGGATGGCTGAAGCTGAACAAAGGGTGCAAGCGAATATTAGCCGAAGCACAATCATTTATGTTTTATCAGCTTCATAATTTTTGTTTGTATTTCTTTTCTTGGTGTGTCTTTTTTTGTATTTTGGGGCCTGTGAAACCCTTTTTCTGTATTGCAGTATTACTAACAGCAAGATCAATCACTCTCCATACAAAAATGATACTTTGTGCTGAACAAACTGATGTTTCACACAAGTGGACACTGTACTGATACACTGACATGACAAATTACTTTGACTGTTTTGTCCATAATTGTTGACACAATAACTTGGCATGGGGATAACACTGACATCTTCATCGACATAAATACTGACTTTTGGGACGCGAATGAAAAATTCTGAGCAAGTGACATGTTTTTGCTGGCAATCCATGATGTGATGCTGTTTGTACAAACTTTCTAGATTCAAATTATCACATCTAAACAAGCTGATTAACCAGTTTAAATTTAATTTTGTTGTTTTGATATTTCTGTTTGAATTGAGTGATTTGTTTGCTCAGTTGCAGGATCCAATTGTTAATTTGGCTGACCGTTCTGGGCCAAATTACCACCAAACAGGAAGAGTGGGAGGATTTTTCTATCTTATTCTACCATAGTAACTTAGTGGATGTGACTGATTTAGATCATTTGTCTTATCTCAAAATTTTAGCATCGTGGATTTTTTTGGGAATAGAACAACCCCATTGATGTAATCAACACAGTTAAAATTTAAACATTGATCTGATTGACTCCTATTACGTTTTCCCCCAAACTGTAGATGCTGTATTTATTTTATTTTTTATTTTATATACTTTATTAATCCCGAAGGGAAATTGCAGGTTTTCGCATATCCCAACTTTGTCTGGAAGTTGGGGTCAGAGCGCAGGGTCAGCCAATGTACAGCGCCCCTGGAGCAGACAGGGTTAAGGATCTTGCTCAAGGACCCAGCAGTGTAGCGGAGTGTAGCAGAGCCTGAACCTCCAACCTTTGGGTTCACAGCCCAACGCTCTACCCACTAGGCTACACTGTCCCTAATACAAGTACAAAATAATTAGCTGTACTTGTATAATACAAGTACAACTAATAAACTTAATATTTCTAGTAGAAGTCTTTGTGAGTATGGTTTGTTGAGACAATAAATATATATTTTTTTAATGTAGAGAAAAGATAAAAATGTAAGAAAAATATATAATTAACAATATTGGATGGGTATGAAATCTGTTTTGATGTTTAGGTCTGTGTACCTATCTGATCCAGCTTTGAGAAAGAATTAAGTTATCAGGGAGTAAGATGCTTAGTTCGGCCTGAGAAAATTTTTCAAAGAAGCTGTATGACTCCTGTGGCAGACAGATTTGTCTCCTCAGGACTCTTCCTTCTTGAACTAACCATTCATCACCGCCTACCTGTGTTTCAGTGCATCTTAATAAAGTAATCCCCCACTCTCATTTTTCTCCCCCCTTTGGAATGCTCTTGTTCTTTCTGTTTCTCTTTTCTGATACAGGGCACCACAGTGATGATTTGTTTTCTTTTCAAATTCTAGGTTGAGTAGGGCCACGGCTTATCATTACTCCAACTTCACTCTGCATTTCTACAAAAAATCTGAAAGGCTTGCCCGGCGTTTGATACCTCGTGTGGAGCTTAAAGACCAGTCAGATTGAAAAATCCCATATTTATATAAATATCACACCACTATAAAATATGGGTAAAATTAATGAAGCTGTTACCACAAAAACAGACAAGGAAGCTTGAGAAGGATAATAAAATATTATTAAAATATTAAATAATAAAATATTATTTCATGGTGGAAAGTAAAACAGGCAAGATATTGCAGTTTGTTCATAATTTATATACTCGCTGAATGTAAATAATAATTTCTTTAAGTAAAAGTGAGTAAACTTCAGAATTAATAATTATGCCTTTGTGGGATAACGGTTATATAAGCCAAAGTATGTAGATGTGTTTATAAAGCTAATAATTTTGAAAGAAACATATAATACCTATTTTAAAACAAATAAGTCAACAAGAATAAGACGATAAGTTATCCAAAACATGTTCATAAAATTCTTTGCCCAAATTTGCTCTCTCATCAAGAGATCTCACCAGTTTTGTTCTTGCCAGTTTTGGCCATTTCAGAATGAGATATTTAAGGGACTATTATGCAAATAAGCTGTTGTCAGTACCACCCCATCCATCATATGGTCATGCTAAGTGTGATGGGTGATGGCAGGGAGCTTCTTCAACATCACAATAAAGAAGCCAAACAATTTATGATTCTTGACTCCAAAATTTAAAAACTGATTCACACAAAGGATGACATGCTTGAAATTTTTCAAAAAGTAGACCCAAATGGAAACACAAATACATGAAATAAGTGTGTTTTGCATAATATGTAACTTTGATGAGGTTGAAACCTGTTAAGGTTTCCTCGGTCCAAAAACATGAAGTTAGGTGAACTGGAGATACAAAAAAGTGTCCATGGCTATGTTTAATTTACACGATCAAATCCTAATAAACATTTAATACAGAAATAAATAAACTCATGTGTCTCAGGCCAACAAGCTTCCTGTTTAGAAATGTTTTCCGTTATAAAGTTATAAGCAGTTATACACAGTGGTTTTATTTCTTTGTGGTCTTTCTTTGAGTTTGGTGTCAGTTGATCTTTTTTCTGTAAACTCTTAATCCCAGATCAGCAGTTGTTGACATACTCAAACCAGGCCACAAGTCAAAGTAACTCAAATCACATCAACTGAAGCTTTTGATCACAATTGTAAGCATGAGAGAGCTGCATAATTGGCTCAAAAGCTTGAATTACTGAAAAGCTGTAAAAGTATTTAGTTTTTTAAGGTTTGTCAGCTAGGCTTAACTACAAGAATGCTTTCAAAAAGTCAGTGGTGAAGTTTGTATTAATTAACTTGTGTTGAAACAATGCAAATAAACAATATGACAATATGAAATTAAACAATTAAAAAATAAATTGTACAGTATATAAAGCATGTACGTGTACAAATTATATACACCTTTAAGTACACATGTAAATTAAAGAAAATGAGAAAATTTTATGTGCAAGAAGGTTGACGGCTTAGAAACAAAACAAGTGAGCAGGTAAGAGGTGAGGCTATACCACTGAATGTTAAACATTTATATATAATATATCTTCAATTACTGTTTAATTGAAGCAAAATCAAGTATTTCTTTGAACAAATATATGTAGTACCATTGTATGTAACATGTATGTAACATTTGCGGACAATTGACAGTTTTGTAAAAACATTCATTTGTTTTAAACATTATTTATTTATTCATTTATTTATCTGTAGGATAGTTTAGTGTCTTCAAATAGTACATGCACTTGAATTGAAGTTTACTACTTCAAAAAACACAAATGCTAGGAAATCAGGGATTCTTCTTATTACAATCTAAACCATTATTGTAAAATATCCAAAGAATTATGAGATTTTGAAATAGTTTGAGAGCAATACTGGATGTTAATTAAGCACAGGTGACAATTATTTTACATTTTATAATTTAACAAAAAGTTAACTTATAGTTCAGAGGTTAATTAGAACCTCTCAGTCCGAATTTGTCATTTATTTGTTAATCTTGAAGTAAAATAGTCTTAGTACCCTCAGTAGTCTGACCTATCCATAAACACAGAAATTGTGATGAAGTATTATTATCCTATCCTTTCAAAAAATCTACCAGCTTGTTGAACCCAGGCATTGTTAAGTTTGCTATGAAAATTAACCTCTGGTTATGGTACCTGTTTTACTGCAAAGGCTTGCCTAATCTGTATTGACTTACACAAAAATGTTCGGCTGATTGAAAGATGGCTGGGGTGGACATGGTGATAAATCAGACATTAAGCATCAAGCTAAGGGTCTACGAGGTTAATGAATATCTCTGGCTTGTGGGAGAGGGTGACATCAAGGATTTAGGCAATGGATAATGCTGGCTGCGTAGGAGCAGGTAGTCAAAAAAAGTTTCATCTATCAGATCAAAGGCATCTACGGGAAAGGTCACAACATTAATCCAGAAAACCTGAATGGACTAGAGGAGGAAAACAGAAGAAAAAAAAACTAAAGAGGAGGAATGAATTAAGAAATGTATTCAGCTGGTCAGTATTTACTGCTGTCGTTTTTTTGTTTTGTTAAAACATACAGAAAATAAAGCATCATGAATTATTTTGGAAGTCCTTGCTGACACCAGTTTTAATGGCTAATTGTATTAACTTCAAGTTAAAGCATATGTACAAAGGACCAAACCAACTGGCAAGCTGTCCATGGCATCTTTCAAGCATTATAACCAAAAGACCAAAAAAAGGTGTAATACACTTTACCCATGACGCAATGTGATTCAGGATAAATAGATTTTTCAAACATTTTAAACATTTCCTCGATCATTTGCTATTTGAAGACAATTCTTTACTTGTGTTTTTTTGATTTATCTAAACAGTCAATGCCCTTTTATTTCAGAGGTAAGTGAAAACTAACCCAAAATATGCTGGTTCTGTGTTTTGTGTTAAATTGACAGCATAACATAAACTATAACATAATAATTGGCTTATTGTTCATATATTAAGCGAGAGAGGGACTATTTTACAACTGATACAATTATGACCTCTGCCGGCTGATTGAAAAATAGTGCATTGATCAGGGTGTGTCTCTTCATACATAGTACTGACACACTTTGTACTTACATTTAGGTGACAATCTACATAAGGATGCCCACCTGTCGGGGGGGGGGGGGGGGGGGGGGGGGGGGGGGGGGTGTAAAAATGGTAGACACTTATTCTAATTAAAAAACATTTCATTACATACACAATAAATCAACTTTATTATTATTTGTGGTAATAATTTGCAAGGATAACTAATTTTAAAGTAAATACTTTTAAGATTTATTTCATTTATGTAGTTTAAGTACATTACTTATTTACAACTAAGTACGTCTGAATTTTTAAAACAGCTTGTTTTTAAGGAGTGAATAAGAAAAAAAAGCTTTACAAAAAGTTGCAATGTTCCAGATTAGATTAAAGAATGAAAGAATGAATAAATACTATTCACATGCTAATCATTTAAAGCATTAAATTAAGATCTGGTTATAACTTTTAGCGCTGAGCCAAAAATTCTTCTTCCTTTTGTAAGATCCGATTCTCCAATGACAGCTTTTACTAACAAAACTGTAAATGTGAGGCAGCATGGTGGCTAGCACTATCCCCTTACAACAAGATCCTGGAACATTCTGTCTAATTTCCTCTCTCCAAAACAGACATAAGAAAAAAACACATTTTTTCCCCTGTAACTAAATTGTTTATCTATGTGTGTGTGTGTGTGTGTGTGTGTGTGTGTGTGCCTTGCAATTAACTGGTCCAAGTTATTGCTGCTCCTAGTAATAGCTCGTTATTTAGGGTGGGTGCCAATGCAACCCCTAGAAACTCTGGTTGGATTGCCATTGGGCACAATCCACTTTATTTATCCAGGCTTTGTACCAGCACTATGAATTTTCTTGGAATTGTTTGAAACCGTTGTGTTATTTGTTGAATTTTCTGATACTGGTGTTATTACATGTTGTTTTTAAGCTTGTAAAGTATCCTAGGTTTCCTGGAAGGCGTTTCTAAATTAAAAAAAATCTATTATTTTCAAACTTAAGAGTTCAAACTTTCTGTGATAGCAAAAAACTAGCTTCATCCAGGTGTTACGACTTATAATGATTGAAGAGACTGTTAAATGTAAAATACATTTATCTGCTTTCAACCTCTAGGGCCGACTGTTCTTAAGGTATTGTTTAAAGACTCAAGATGCAACATGATTTCATCTGATATGTTAGCGTACAAATGTAAAGCAGAACAAGAATAAAGTAAAAATATGACAAAAACTGGAGTTCTTTCTCCATAGTTTCAGTCTCTTTGGTTTGGCTTATTGATCAATCTCTGACATGCATGATTTAGTTACAAAAGAAACTATGTTTTCTTGATATGTTAAGCAGACAAAATATTACAGACAAAACACAACACAGTAAAAAACTGTTGGTCCTTCAAATGTGACTTTTTTCTTTTTTGCTGTGAATTTGATTGAGCAAGGAAGCTAAAAATATAAAAACATATACAGTACAAATGTTTAGACACACATTCTCATTCAGTAGTTGTTCTTGATTTTTTACTAAGGCATCCAAACTTCGATGGAACACAATAAAGTGGTAAGGAAACTAGAATGCTATAATTTTTTAAAAGCCGCCCCTTTAACTTTGATGGCAGCTTTGCACTTTGCACTCAACCTTGCCAGTGTTGTTCTCTAAATCTGCTTCATGAGAAGCTACCTGGAAGGAGCTTTTCCTTTAGGATTTTCCAGAGGGCCTGAGGACTTGTTGACTGCTTTGCCTTCACTCGGCCAATCATCTCTACTGGGTTTCGGTCAAATGATCGTGGAGGTCAGGTCATTGCTCTTGCGTAGCCTGGAGGTGTGTACAATACAGAAAATAATAAAAAAAGACAAAAACATTGAGAAGATAGAACCAAACCTTTGACTGGTACGGTACATATTTGAGTTATGTCTTTCATGGGAATCCAATTAACTGCCTTCATTCCATTCAGGCATAATGCTCACACTGTGCACGGTGTGATACTGGTGGGGCGACAGGGTGCGAGGAATGCCGTGAGCATACAAATACTCATTCCCCTGAATGCTGGACCCGGATGAATGAATTCCAGTTCCGGGGTTACACTGCCGACTTAGAGTCTGGTGGGGCATGGAGCCCTGGTACATTGCATGGGTGTCACCCAGCTGGGGTGAAGCATGGCCCGCCACCCCGCTCAGCCTGGACACCAGGGGTCCGGAGGTGAAGTGTGCGGAGAAGTGCTGGTAGGGCACTCGCTCCACGGGCTGCATGGAACAACTGCTGTAAGGAGACACACCCGGCCAGGTGTTGCAGCTGATGTCTTCTAGACTATGAATGGGTTCAACAGCCTGAGAAGCACTGGCATACATGCATGCTTGCCGTTGTCCTGACTCAGTTCGATAAGGGGTGCCTGCCAGGCCAAGGGTTTGAGAGTAGCTGACAGGGCGATAGTAATGGTCGTCTTCACTAGATGAGCTATCCATGTAGGTCTTCTTGTAAGAGTGATCTCCTGTATGACACTCATCCTCGACTGCAACCAGAGAATACATAAATTATTTAAAAAAAAATTTTTTACCTAAGTACTTAAGTTAGTAGTCTGAAAATACTAAGTAAAAGGTTACTTATGTAAAATGTTCTTAAAGTATTACAGTAATTTAATAATATCTCTTTTAAAGTATTGTAAGTAATTCATTTGTTTCCACCTTTGTCACACTAACCTTTCCTCTTTATGCAGTGATAGTCTTGTCTGTGCTCGTGAGGTATTGGGTAGGAGCTCGACTGTGGCAGCAGGTCCTGTGAGGTGCTGGAGACTCCATTCTCACAGCTGTACTGAGAGCCCATGCTACTGGGTGTGGGCATCCCTTGAACGTCACCACTGAAAGGACTGTGACTGGTGCCCACTCTTTGACGGACTGTGCTCCGAGGAACCACTGGATACTCCTTGGTGCTGTAATATAGTAATATATTGTATTAGAGCAATCGATGGACCCAGATGCATTTCACACAGTTTGAATTCTCCAAGTCGATACTCAATATTATCATTGGTTGATTGGACACCACTCTAGCCACTAATATGTAAAAATCAGTGTACTGTAATGCCAATTCAAAGCCTGAATAAATATGAGGAGAAAAACTATGTCAATACACAAAGCTATTGATCATACTTGGCCCACAATGACAAGGATTCTCCTGGATGAGTGGAAGTGCACACATTCTTGTTTTGTTAAAAACTGTTTCAAAAGACCCAAAGAATAAAACATGTTATGGTGAGAAAATGAAAAATCATGTATTTATCATTTATTATGGTGAATGGTACACACAATGTGAAGTAATGAGTCTGCAAAGTGATACAAAGTAAGCTTGTATTTAAAACAAAAGAAACATTTAGAAATGAGAAAGGCTGGGCAAAAGGGGGGTTTCGAGGGTCTAAAGGTAATTATTATTTAATTATTTTTTTGGAAATGATAGATTTTAAATAAATTTGATTCAAGAGCAAAACTTCAAAACCAAATATATTTATAAGTTAAGGGTTTATTGTACACATATAACCTTTTAAAGAAAGCAATTCTTACTGTACGTACTACATAGATAAATAAAGTTGATAAATAAAGTAGTGTAGAAAAAATTTGTCACTTGTAATATAATACATTGCTATGATGTGTTGATTTCACATATACTTTGCTGTAAACAAAAACAGATGTGCCATTTACAAAACTGTCTAAAAACTTGATTAAATAGCCTAAAGTAATATAATTACTCCCGTTGGGCACCAGGTGGCCCGCAAGGACCTTAAGTCGCCTGCGGCCTGATCTAAAAATAGCTCATTATAGTGACACTTACCAGTGAGCTGCATTAAAATTTATTATATATTTATAATTTTTTTTAATGATTAGAAATCATTTACATGATCAGCATTGTAGCTGTCATCAGAGACAGCCATTAAATTTGTATGTATGTCTTTAGTTATTTGGTATTTAATTAATTTTCGTTCTATTGCGGAACCATGTTTGGCGGAACGTATGTTTAATAATTACTGTGTATGAAACAGGAAAGACCTGTCAAGTTCACAAGTTCTTTTATCGATAACCTTTGTGTTAATGCGGCCAATGAGTTCTCACTGTAATTCCGTTGCGTTAACCACACAGACACAAGGCATTTTTCAGTTACGGGCATGATCGACGATGCTATGAAGAAGCTGAAATAAATGCCCGTAACTAAAGAACGCCTTGTGCCCGTGTGGTTAACGCAAAGGGAACTACAAGCATCTTCACATAAATAAATAGCATTAATTATTAATAGCAACATGTAATTAAAGGTTATAAATATGTGATTTCACAAGTGTGTATCAAACTGGTAGCCCTTCATATTAGTTGGTACCCAAAAAGACCCCAGATCTACCTGTTTTAGTCACATTGGTCTTTACAGCTTGAACATCAGTTACATGGACTGGGAGTGACACGTGCATCTGGAGCCATGCTGCCTACAGAAAGTGATTCTACAGGCACTTAATTGAGATCAAGTCTGTGCAATAAAGGGGCCTCTTGGACATTGCTTTGTCCAATGTCAGCATGAATGGATGTACATTATCTGCAGGGATGAATTTGTACCAAATGAAAGTATCATTTAGACAAATACATGGTACACCAAAGTGTACAAGAGTGTTTTTGTTATAAACAATTCACTGTTAATACAATTAACTATTGTTAAACCATCCTTTGCCATAAATAATGACAGATGTGCAGTAACCTTGATCAAATCAATGCTCTATGATGTCCAGAAACAGTAAACAGGTGATATACAGTGGGATGCATGCGTGTTAAAAAGTCTGTAATAGTCTAAGAATGATTAATATTGGTTTTCTGGGTTACAAATATGAGATGAGAAAAGTTTCTTGAATTTCCGTTAAAAACACAAGTGTGTTGACTTTCAAGTGATGTGTGTGAAAAAGCAACATTCTTAAAAATTGTATTTATTGTATTTTTATTAAAAAAAAGTATTTACTGTTATTAAGATCTTCAAGTTATTAATAAAAATTATAAAAAATTATAAACGAAGCATGGGTGTTTTTATTATAAACATATTATGAGAGACAAAATAGCAAAATGGTAAACAGTAAAATAGTCTTGCATACAAATCCACAAGGAACGATATGGGGTATAAAATTATCTAAATTATCTAACTTTAAAGTTAAGGTGGAAAATATACATATTTGAAGCAAAACTAAAACACATTCAAATTAAGTTTAATATTAATATTAAAATGAACTGTTTAGGCTGTAAGAGTGTGTGATATATATCATCACGATATATAGTGTTAATTTTTTTTTTTTTAATTGTAAAAAAATACTAACAGTACAAAACTAGCTTCGATTACCCTTTATTTAAGCATTAATGAAACCTGCATAATTTTCTTTGCCAGAAATAATGGAACTAAAGAGATGTTGTCTATTCTAAATAATAATAAATAATCCAATATTACTTTAAAATATGTCTGTGTCCAGTATGTTTGGTAGTTGTTTTATATAGCTAAACATGCCAACTTAAATGCTATACTAATGACAAACTTGTTTGTTTTTTTTGTTTGTTTCTTGAGGATAGTGGATTTGGATCAATAGTATAATATTACATAGTATTATTACTACAACAACCTGTTCTGTTCATCCTGTATTATTGCATTGTGTTGGATGTATATGGTTTAAATCATTTGGGTGAATTTAATCACAAACAGCTAAGCAATCAACTTTTTTACAATTCAAAACAAATGTTTTACACATCCAATAACAGATGACCTGAGCATTACACATTGTTTAGATTAAATATGTTGATCATATTGTGCAAAACCTGGTCACATCATTGCTTTTTTAAAACAAAATATATATCTTTTTAGTGGACAATGACATTGTTGGTCTCCTGCTAAGACCTATAATCTGAGTTTTCCTTTTTGGAAATGTGTACATAGTTTGGGTACATGATGTACCACAATCATTTGGATTAAATATGAAAAGGCTGTGTGTGCTTTGCCCCCTTATGCAAAGTACACCACCACAGATTTGTCTAATACATACATGAAAAGAAAAGGCTTTATAATTAACTAAATATTGCCAAGGGTTTAAGGCCAAAGCAGAACAGCATTGTATGCTATTAGTCGAAATGCTGGCCCTCATTAAAAAATGAAGACATTTACTTTTACGAAAACAAACACTTCTGGTTTGCATCTTTAAAAAGGCTGTTTGTTCTGAGTCTGCATACCTATTGATTACCACATGTCAGCTTGGTGATAATTCTAGAGCATTTGAGATTGTTGACTTTTCCTTCAGCCAATGCCTATCTCTTAATGACAATCAAGCCTCTTGTCAAAGATGGCCTTTATATTTTTGGCACCTGTATCTAGTGTGAAGGCACTCTGACAAAGCAGAAATAACTTAAATATGTAATTGTATCATTTTTTTTTAATTTACCTCTGCATTCTGGACATTCGATGCAATTCCATATCATCACTGCCACGAAAACCTTTTGCGAAAGGGTTGTTTTCGATTTTCAGTTGGGTAATCTAAAAAAAAAAAAAACTCCTTGCAATTAAAATTCAATTTTTTTATTCAAAACTGCACTATATTTAATATCGAACTTATCCACAAAATTATTTATTATACCAAAAATTATTTCCTGTTTTAATTTTTTTCAGTTTTTACAATGTCGTGTTTTGTCAATTAATCTTTTAAAATGTTATTTCTATGTTTAAATATGAATTAGCTTGTATTTACTTCGCAATCAACGTTTAAAAAGCGTACATTCCAGTTTGGTTGTGGAGACGTTATTTAGTGCATATTCTTAACATTCTAAGAACATTTTTAATATTTTTCTCGGAATGTTCCAGTTTGACTGTGGAAACATTTAACTGAACGTCCTTTCAGTCCTTTCTGCTGCTCTTTAGTTTACAAAAGGAAAAACAATCATATAATGTTACACTTTAATTTTACACTTTAATGTTACACTTTAATACAATTAAATCTTTCACAACAGCATTATTATATATTTACTACGTGAGAACGTCTGGATCCGACTCAAGTGAAACACTATGCACCACTATACACCACGGACAGGGCGCCATTCCATTAGCCATATACAATCTTGTGAAAGATTCGAACCTAGATATTAGCGGTGAAGAACCGTAATACTGCCAAGTTATACCTAAAATGGTGTATGGTCTTAAACACGTACATGCTACTCGTCTTGGGTTTGCAGGCATACTTTACCAGAAGCCTGTTAAACGATTTTTAAAATAAGAAATAGATATTGTTGTACAAACATATATATGATAGATCATACAGTAATATAAATATGTACATAAAATTAGAACTTTAACTGACTATTTCAAACTTTCAACACTTTATTAATTTATAAAAAATATATTGGACCTACGACTGAAAAAAAAAAATTATATATTAACATTTACAGTATTATAACACAAGTAAATATTACGGTAAAAATACTATTGATAAATTTTAAAATTGCTGTCTTTTAAGCAAATCGACATTGAGTGACGTGAAGTCAGATTATAGTGAGTTTATATACTAAACTATGTTAAAAATTTAATATATAATACCGGGAGAGCTAATCTTTTATTACTTTAGTTGTTCATTGTATTATTTGTTTTAAATTTAATTTTAACATGAATTGCTGACATATCAAAATCTAAAGTATACTAAGGTATACTTTGTAATATGCAAATATTATTATTTGTTCCTAATAAAACGAACTGAATTAAAACGAAATTAATTCAACAAAAAATAAAATATCAGCTTAAAATACATATAAATTACGGCGTGATAAAGAAAATTATAATCGAAATATTTAATTGTATTTTGACATGTCTTTAAATAATAAAATTCTATGCAAATGTTTAGTTTTTTTTTATTTAGGCTAGTGAGTTATACAGTTAGGTTAGTATGTAATACAGCAGCCGAGCAAAGCCAAAGCAAACTGGTCACCCAGTAACATAATAAATCTAAATACTCCAGAACCTTCTCCTCTGTTTACCTTGTGGTTCTGGTAAGACGTTACTGCAATGAAAGCCGTTTCAGGGAAAACATGGGTGCAAAAGGCGGTGTTTTTGGAGCCAAAGCCGTTATTTTCATCTGCCTTGACGATGTGTATTCTCGGCTGATATTTATGCATAGAGTTCAAAATGATCTGGAAAAAAAAGGAAAGGCTCAAAAGTTGACTTTTTAAAGAGAGCAAAAACTCACTGTGTGTTTATTGGAAAATAAAACAAATAAATAGTAATGATAATATAATGTGAAATTAGCTTCAATAAAACAAAATACACATGACAAGTTTGTAACCATTACAAGTTACACCTGAACAATATAAACAAAACAAAGCATGCACGTAAAATAAAAATCTGGATAGTCATCAAATATTTTGTTGCTTTTATTTTGGTCTGTACTGAAAATTGAAACGATTGGAGAAATGAACCGAGTTAACATACATACACAATACAAATCTAGATGTGTTAGCACTGAATAAATAACGAACACCAAGAATTAGTGTATTTAAAAAATTTTTAGAAAGACCTTTTAAGTATTTAAAAATATATACATTTGTACATTTTCTGTAATAATAACACTTAAACTAAGTTGACCAAAAGTTACATTATCCAGTCTGAGCAATAAAGAGTTAAAGGCCATGCTCAAAGCCCAGCATGAACAACACAGATTAGTTCAGTGCCTTAGACATTAGGCTACTGTTTGTCTGTAAATTATATCTGTTTTAAATTATATTTTAATTAAAATGATTATAATAATATAAAATACTTTAAACACCAATGCGTTCATATATTATAATAATACATTATTATTGTTATAATAATATTTATATATTTTTTATTATTATAACTTCATAAATATTTTAACTTAACATACGGGCAAACCTAATCAATAATCAATAAAAAATGTTAGCCTTGTAAAAAGCTTGTAAAATGGTTGAAGATAAATTTAGTAAAGTAAAAAAACATCAAATGTCCACCTGGTTAATACAATTCCCAAATGGGTCTGACAATTTATGAATCTTGCATTAGGTTTTAGTCTAAATACAAGTTATACAGAAGAATGTAACAGCCCCCTTTGATCTGATGCATCAATCTTTACTGCTGTCTGAAGGTTCTTAGCTGAGCATTCACATTAAGCGGTTGGAATGGTTACATTGTTTGTACTAACCCCAAAACACGTGTTATATGTTATACCATACATGTTTATCTTGCCATATAAAAATGCTAATTAATACACAAAATTACAATAAAACATTGAGATATTTCAGATAAAAAATTCTTACTGATTACTTACTGATTGATTACTTAATTGTAGCTCCAAGAAAAAAAACCCTTTTTGTTCAATTTAAATAGATACAATATAAATGGCTATACCAACATTTGTGTTGGTATTGATAAAGTATTGGTAAAATTGTGCTATAGGGCAGAAAAAGCTATTTTGTGGTTCTTATGGTTGTGTTTGGACCACACTATATGCAGGATTTTGGTGCCCCTATGTAGCTCAATTTGGCTTAGCACTGTATGATATTTTAATAATATCAAGAGATCAGGAAAAGCTGTGATTTCTGAAATTGCTTGGCTCTCATTGATGTTCCTGACATCACAGTGACTCTGAAAAACTCCAGATTAACTGACTTTGTGTACCTTGGCTCATTAGTCATTTTGCGTTGTCTTTAAGCATAAACAGTTTGGAGCTGTTATCCAAACTCCACCCTTTGGCTTAAAAATCTCGACATGGTTATGAGAAAAGAAAGAATGTAAAAGCATGTTACAACAATAGCAATTGGTAAGCTGCTAAAATAATAAAAGTTTAGCTTTTGGCAAAAAAAAAACACCCAAGCTTTTATATTGTGTGATGGCCTGAACACAGAAATGTGAAACTTATTTGAGCCTTTCAAACAATGTGCAGGTTTATGTATTCCCTACTGGAACCAGCCTACAATAATGCACATTCAGCATATATTGCTGTGGTTAGTAAATAAAAATACCCAGAACAACATGCTGATGGATTGCTATTTTAGTTTAAAACTTTATTATTTATAGATGCTATTTTGCTCGTTAAGGCTAACAGAGAACAACCAACCAAAATAGGCCTAGAAATGTAAAGCTTTACCTAAATTCTAAATGTGAAATAATGCTTTTCATTTTGGTAACATTCTAAATATGCCCAAACAACTGATTTTGAGTTAGTGACTTTATTTTAAACAATTCTGTAGATTAATTTTTTTAATGTATTACTACTAGAAATTAATTGCAAATGTAGACGATGGTAGGTATGGAAAAAACAAAATGCCAATTAAACTTGTCTAAAACATTCAGTGTTGCATTTTTAATGTTACTGTAGTTATGAGTACATTATGGTTTAGTACATTTAATCGTTCTCTAATTTTTCTTTAGAATCTTTATGCTCTAAATTTTGTAGTTTTCAGATATTTTATGACTAGCTCACGGGAATTTTAATTAAGAATTTTAAATGTTTAATGCTTTTAAATGTTTAAAATTGTTTAATGTTTTTAATGCTCGTGTGTAGCATTTAAATTCTTTGCATTAATTACTAAAGCATGGTAAATTAATGTCATACTCATGATCATACAATTGATCAACTTTTACTATTAGAGAAATATGTGCTTTAATTCCACATAAGCAAATTTTAAAAAGATAAAAGACTGGTCTGTATCAGAGACTCTTTCAATTATCATTGCCACTTATTGTTATGACCTCTGCTCTGGTATCTGTCAGTGGCACCTTTTAAAAGTCGTATTCACTCATTTCTGGATTTCCGATGTTTGCAATTAAGAGAAGCCACTCAATACCGACTGAAACAGCAACCAAGCAACCACGTTTTACATTAACTTAATTGAATAATTTATTAAAGAACATGTGCAAGTCATACTATATGCTAATGTGATATTTTTGAAGGCTGAATTATTTATGAGCTTAAACATTAAACGCTAGGCTTTTTATTTATTCGGTTAAGTTTGCGAAGACAAAAAGCCAACATCGGTACTGAAGTGATTACTTACGTGCCCAAATGGGTCTAGGTGATTGTTGGTTAGTTTGAGTTTCTGGAAGGAAACTAGCTGTCGCATCCAGTGCGCTCCTGTCGCAGGGGAGTCCGGGTGGACATAAAGTCTGCCGGGCATCGCGGGTTCGGCCTTTCCTGTTACTGACCTTAAAGACAAACATACCTAAATTAATCTTACATTAATATTCTTACTTTTTATATTCTCATCAGTGATGCAGTGATTGCTAAGTGTTATTGTACGGGCTAGAGATAAGAAGACCACCAGTTCAAGACCCAATGTCACCAAGTCGCCACAGTTGGGTCCTTGAGCAACGCCCAAAACCCTCAATTGCTCAAAATACAATTCCGTTGTAAATGTAAGTCGTTTTGGATAAAGATTTGTGCCAATTGCCGAAAATTTAAATACAAATGTAAAAAAACGTATAACCAGCGAATGCAATTGCGCCACAGGAAAGAAGAAAACCAAATCGTTTTCAAAAACAATTAAAACCATAAGTATTTAAATCAACATTTAATTAAATGTTTAAAATTAAATTAATTAGGTCTTACCTACGTTTCATATTTGATATTTTGATTTGAACAAAAATACTGTTTTCATGCGCTACTCGCGCAGATCTCAGTTTCCAAATTTGAGGGGCTATATTTTGTTTATTTAAATTAAAAACGATTTCAGCATTTTATTCTTTAGATTATTATAGTCTCATTTTGCATCCTTCAGTTTTATAGTGGTGTTATAAAAGACTGCGCAGCCATAAAGTTTTTAACCCTTTTTATTGGTATATAATGTGCGTTATTAATTAAAAAAAATAGTAAATATGTCTTTTGTTTATTTAGCACAATCACACTGAAGTTGAATTTAATATCCAGTACTTACTACTATTACTATTACAATAATTATTATTACTTTTACTTTATAGACCCATCTAAAAAGATGACAAGTACTACAACTCTAATTCTACTAATAGTATCACTACTACTGCTAATAATAATAATAATAATAATAATAATATTAGTTCGCGTATTTTTCCCAGGCATTTTGGTAAGTAGACATCTAAAACAGAAGCTAAACACGACTGTCATTAGTTCCAGTGCTTGCACGGAACATGTAATTGTCAGTGATACTGGCGTGTGGTCATCATTGCTTAACAATCTCTTATTTAAAACCACTGACCCCTAACAAGGAGCCTCAAAAAGGAATCGAATACATTATTTTCGTTCGAGAAAAAAAGGAAAGCGTTTTGGGTTTCTTCCAAGTTTTGAGATCGTAGGACAACATTTATTTATCACGCACACACACACACACACACACACACACACACACACACACACACACACACACACACACGTTAGATTTTAGTTCGCACAGCTTTGATTTGATTCTCTGATTAGATGTATTTTCATTAAGAAAAATGCCTATCAACAAAATTTTAAGACTGGATTGGTTAGAAGAAAAAAATATTTATTGCCCAGACTGCGATCTTGACCTTTTGCCGAATGTGAAAGAAATTCTGCGTAAATCCACAACCTCCGGATCATTCCAACGTGCACAAATAAGCTTTAAATGAAGCTAACAAACCATTTATTATCGGCGAATTTATAGCGGTGGTCGTCCGCTGGCACGACATCCATCAGCAGAATGTATTTGGTTTTGGGATTCAGTCCGGTGACCTTCACTTTAAAGCTCGGGAACATTCGCCTGAGGAGAAAATGGAAACATTATGGCGTCCAAACTACGCATGCTCTTATCATAATTGCTGTTTTGAATTTGTTCTTTAAAACAGTCCATGTATTTACATATTGCAAACTTAATTTTCACTTGAGACAAATCTTATGTTTTAACATTCGAATCTAAATCTCTAAATCCTAGGTTTACTTAAACGTTTTATTAAACTTCGTAATGCTGTAAACATTGCAGTATCAATTATAAACACGTTTTTTTATATTTTTACCTTTAATCTAACATTACGCAATTTGATTTAATTTGAATAATTACTAAGATTGTGGTTTATTGCGCACGGACAGTAGAGCTAAGAAGTGTTCAGTTTATTTTAACAGACCACATTTCGTTTCCAAAAACGAAATTTGTTGCATTCAAAACGTGGCTAATTGTTGTGAGATTCATGTTTGGCTCTGTACAAAAGCCAGCTAGGTCAGTTGGAGCTAGAATGATGAGGCCTTCGAAACTTGCGTAAATAAAACAAAAAACAAAACAACAACAACAACAACAACAATAATAAATAATAATAATACATGAACATATATTACAGAGTTTGTCCAGTATGTCTTTGGTGCCTGTTTAGACTGCAAAAAGCTGTAAATAAAATGTTTGCGAGCTGTTTAGGTTATGAGATGTTCATACTTAAACGCACGGTTTTTACAAGTTGACATTTCAATAACGTGATAACCGAAAATCGAAAATCTAAATGCAGGAAAAACTAAGTTAAATTAGTCCGGTAATTCCAAGATTAACGTCGAAAGATGCAATTGGATGATTTAAAAACAAATCCAAAGTAATCCAGCATTAGGGCGAATTGATTTTAATTAATGATATAAAAAACACGGAGAAGAAAACAGCCGTACATTTGATTTTTATAAAAGGCTAAATACTTATATAATTATGACAGATGTCCACCAAAGATTTCAATAAATATAAAGCTTTAGACAGCAGCCTACCTTCCTGCTTTAGTGATGATCATTTCGGTTCCTACTTCGTGGAATTTCAACCACAATTCTCGTTCGTGTAAGTACACCTTTATACTCTCCATTCCCTGCACAGTCAAGAGTGAACGTAAGTTATCTGAAGTTATCTGAGTGAAGTTATCTGCTGAAATTACACAGCACATAAGTGTACGTAAGCAAAGCATAACCACAGCCCAGAATTAATGTATGAAATGTGATGACCCCCGCCCCAACACACACGCAAGCATTTTCATTTGTAAAAAAAACACGTAAGTGACGTAACTGACTTTATTTGTATAAACTGTAAACGAAACTAGGAATCTATTTTAATTAATTTTAGAACGCGCAATATTCGAATAGGCCTTTAGTCAAAAAACAATAACACTTTAATCACACACACACACACACGCACACACACACACACGCACGCACGCACGCACGCACGCACGCACGCACGCACGCACGCACACACACACAGTGGAGAGAAAGCAGGCACCGCTGACCTGTTGAATGTAAGTTGTTTGTGATGATGGAGATTTACTTCCATTTTGTTTCTCCGATTTACTTTCTTGTAAATCTTTTGATTCTGAATCATTTGTAGATTTTGAAAGCCCAGAAGCTTCTTCGTTGTCTGCCATGATAGAGCGCCTGAACTGCTGCAGTAAAGTAGATGACAAAACACTTGTTCATGGAACACATTTGTTTAGCACATTTACTTCGCTTTATTATGTATTTATTTTTTACATATTATTATGTAAAAAAAATTCGGTATACTTACACAATTTTCAAGGCATGGTCTAAATAATTATTTTATTGACGACGTTAAATTCCAAACTTTGGAAGGCCAAACTTTCCATTTTAAACT
>JAOTRQ010000019.1:512417-524296 GCA_028565875.1 Hoplisoma paleatum | reverse complement strand
TGTAGAGAAAATGCTGTGTTCATAGGATCAACTGTTCATGACATGAGCTCAATTAGCTTTGAAAATCAAGGCCTTTGTGTATTTTCAAAAGATGTTTTTAAGCATCGTAAATGCAATTGAAAGCTGATCTGAACCAAACTCAGTCCAGTTCATAAGACTGTTGCAGTTAAGATCTCTATTAAGTTTTGTGCAATTAGGGCAAAGATTCCTGAGTTGTTGCCATTTCATTCAGACAAAATATGTACGCACACACCTGTTAGTGCACCGAAGAGTCAAAAAGTCAAGTTTTTTTTGATAAATATTTACCTACAAACTCTTCTGATTACAACAGTGCCAGGTTTAACACGATTGCTCAAAAGTCCTAGGACTAGTTTGAAAAGGACAATTTTTACATAATAGGTCAATGAAGAAAAGTGATGCATTTTTGCTAATGACATGCAATTGCATAAATGTCAAGCCTACAGCAGTGCATGAAATAGAACGAGAAGCACATGGCTAGGTGACACACACAGTGAGATTTTTTACATTTCTAAAATAGCGCCCCCTATAGGCTGATTGTTTCAAAACTGTACAGAGATTTACAATGTCCCTAGATATGTATAGCATATGAGTTTCATCCTGATCGGTGATTGGAAATGCTGTCAAATAGCAGCTGAAGATTGATTGGCTGATTTCAAAGCCTAAAATGTAATGTATGATGTCCTTAGTACCAATTATAAACTTTGTACTAGACTGTACACATGAAGTTTCAGTCTAATCGGACTTAGGGCTGCGGAGCAATCTGCAGTAGACTTTGGGTCTTGTTTGTAGCGCCCCTATAAGCCTAGAATTTTTTAAGAAGCTCGGAGGCTTGTCCCGAACATATTTTCAATAGCTCAATTATTTTTCTGATACAGTGTTTTTGAGTTATGCTTTTTCCAGGTTTAAATTATGTTTTTTAATGTTGTCGGTATGTGCTCATTTTCATATTCCAACTCACTGCTTCACAAAAGTCAAAGTATTTTTAAGATTATTGATCTTCAGCATTTTCTGAATTTTTTGAGTATTTTTGACAACTTTTGAGCAAAAATCCAGAGACTTGCAGAAGTAGGTTTTAAGCATTATGCAAATTAGCAAAAAGTTAAAGTAGGCAGAGCATAATGTTTCAATGTACCTTTTAGGTTTGGAATAATGTAAGGAATAAGGAAAAAATTGTTTGCAATTTTGTTTACGAGAGCAGTACAAAAATCTTTTTGTAGCGCCGCCTTAAGGCCGATTAGGCTGATTTTGAGCGCCTGAGTAGTGGTGCACATTTCCTACCAGATAACTAAGATTTAGGCCTGTAGGCATTACGATTTGAGCTGCCCGAACGCAAAAAAATATTTGTACTGCTGTTGAGACCAGAAAATCTTAGGTTTTCCATCCAGTGACAATGCATGGAGTCACTGAAGACTGAAGCTAGCACCTTTCTGGCGACTGTGAGATTTGAATCAAGAACCATCAGCTCTCCAACACAGATGCTTAGCTCAGTGAGTTACTGAGCTGGCAGCAGGTGATGGACTTTTTGAAAGGTTGCCTAACCTCGGCACCCATACTGGTTTCCCTGATTTTGAACGCACTTTCTACCTGCATACAGATTCATGCGATTTGAGCCTGGGGGCAGCGCTTATGCAGCAAGATGAGCATGGTAAAGAGGTGGCGGTAGCATTTGCCAGTCGCACCTTACACAAGTCTGCGAAGCCTTACTCTACTGCTGAGAAGGAATGTCTAGGGGTAATTTTGCATTTCAGGCCGTATACAGTTACTGTATGTACAGTTGTATACAGACCACAGTAGTTTAAAGTGGCTCACATCTCGTTCGAACCCGTCTGGGTGACTTGCAAGGTGGTGCTTTAGGCTTCAGGATTTTCCACAAGCCTGGGTCTTGTAATCATGTGCCAAATGCGTTGTCTCGGAACCCTGTTAATGCTGAGCAGGGGCCCACTGATCTCCTTCCTGAGCATGCAGTCATGGCGGGTCTAGACCTCTGTACCCAACCCTTGGTGGATTTGACTGATAAAACACAGGGTGTCTTCTGATTTGTCAATTATTTTGGAGAGGCTAGTAAATTCTGAGAAGGTCGAGGCTGACTATGACTGGGGAACCAAGTTTAAGGTGCATGAGGGACTTTTGTATTACAGGGATAGCATACTTAGCTGTAGCCTGCATCCATTTAAGGAGCTTAAACTTTATGCCCCGGAGTCCATCAGAGGCTCCCCATTGTTGGTTCCACAATCACCCCACTGCTGGTCATTTAGGCATTATAAAAACATTGTCTAGGTTGAAACTACATTTCTTTTGGCCAAAGATGAGGAAGGACGTAAAAAAAAATACGTGCTCTCTTGCCCGGTCTGCCAATTTACCAAGCCTAGTCAAAAGAAACCCGCCAGGTTGCAAGTGCCTGTTCAGGCCAGTAAACCTTGGGAAAATTGTTGGTACTGAGCATCGTCTAACCACTGCTTACCACCCCCAGATGAATGCGATGGAAAGGGTGAACCAGACCCTAAAAACAGCGAAAAGGGCATATATTCGGGATAAACATTAATAATGGGACAAGTACATTTCACAGATTTGCTTTGCTCTCAGAACAGCGTCTCATGAAAGCACAGGTTTTAGCCCGGCCAGGACGCTGTATGTCAAGTCAATTGTTTTTCTATAGCGCTTTTTCCAAGACAAAAACAAGACAAACACAACCCCTTTTGAGCAAGCCGAGGGCCACTGTCACAAGGAAAATCTCCCTGAAAAAATAGGAAGAAACCTTGAGAGGAACCAGACCCAACAGGGCCCATCCTTCTTGGGGAAAGAAGAAGCAGAAGAAAAAAAAACTCTTGGGTGGTTCTGGAGGAAATCACCACATCAGGAACTGCAGTCCCAACTTCAATCCTTAACCTCGGCAGGTAAACCAGTTTAGAACAATAGGGAATGTAGTTAATAAAGTACAATGCTAGTTATTGCTAGTTCTATGACCCCCAGGCTCTGCGTGTATGTGTTTATGCTGGGCCATACCGTGTTGTCCATAAACTGTCTGAGGTCAACTACCGTCTTGCCGAAAGGGATGGTGCGGATGTGGTGGTTGTACATGGTTAACCTACAGCCCTTCCACACATGGACTTCAGTAGAGTCACGTTTTAGTCGTCAGCGCAACCCAAGTTGTACTAGGTGGTCCGAGTCCCACCGTGCTGACAGTAAGAGTCCTGCAATGGCTGGGGTTCACCGGGTTGGTGAGAGTGACAAAGAGGACTTGGCATCTGACGGGCGGGAGGAGTTGAGCATTCACCTGAGGGTTGTGGACACGACTTCAAATCCGACCTTGTTGGGTTATCTCAGCCCTTGGCCGAGCTGTTTGTTGTGGACAATGATGCCCCATTGGCGTCAAACTATTATTGGAGGAGCCGGATGGACATTAACTGTGCTGTGGACACTGGCCCGGATTGACGCAGGCTTCAACAGATCGGTCTTGGAGAGTCGATCCCAGTGATCACCTGGTGAAAACAGAAAACAGGAACAGGGGTAGCGCCAGGAACGCCCCGGGACCGATGGAACGGGACCAGCCAAAGGGACGAGAGCCTGGGAAGACAAGGAGAGTCGTACACAAAGACAACTCGACGCGAATCTGGCACAGATAGATGGGTCGGAGCAGACGGCGGCGTCAGGGTACAGAGAAGCGGAAGGCGGCATCTTCAGGAGAGTGGACGTCGGCTTCAGGGTACAGAAGAGTGGACAGCGGCGTCTTTAAGAGAGTGGACGTTGGCGTCAGGGTACAGAGGAGCGGATGGAAGCGTTTTCAGGAGAGCGGACATCGGCGTCAGGAATTCAGCAGGCGGCAGATGCACTAATACCTGCATGTGGTGTGTTTTGCGGTTCCGTGTGGCCAGATTCTTCTGTTAGGGATCACGTCCCGGTTACTTTTTGTTGGAACTATTACAATGCCTTTGATGTACACAACTTTGTAAGCTTGTTGGCTGGGCTGGGTTGGCTGGATTGTCAGCTTTCTTTTGTTGGGGAGAAATATGTAACGGTGGCTTTCTGTGTGTGCGTGTGGAGCTGCGTGCGAACTGGAAGTGTGTGTACAGCATGGCTTCGGGTTAGATGTATCTGCTATAAACTATTCGGACATTAGTGGTGGGATGCAATTGGGGTTTATCTGTTAATTAAATACACTTTTACTTCACAAAATGTGTCCCACGTGTGTTTTCCCGCGTGTTTCGACCATTACACAATGAAGCAGGGGCCCACATAACCATTGAGAATCCCTTGCAGCGAGCATTTTGTATGGTAATTTAAGCAACATACACCAAATTAGTTTGGCGATTCACATGTTTTCAATTACATTGTTTATTAAATAAAGATCGTTGATATTTAAAAGAAGCTCCTTGGTATTGTCACCAAGATTTTAACTAGACACCATCAACTCTCTGACGCAGACACTTAAGCCACTGACCGACTAGTTTAGTAATTCCTTTACATCAAAATCGGTTTATGGGCCAAGTACCTGACAGTAAAATGATTTAATACCTCCTCAACCATAAAGTGGCAAGTCACGTAAACAGATGGAGCTGAAGCGCAAACTGCCAACTTTCTGCAGGGTCAGTGCAGATATTTTCATAGAATGTGTTTTCATGGTTGAACATCTTCATCCAAGCCATACATCACCAAGTGTAAAGCACACCACCACTGGACTCCACTGGTAGAGGATCAATCTCTGGAGTCCTGAAACGCGCTTATCCATCTGGCAATCTGATGGACGAGTCTGAGTTTGCCGGTTGCCAGGAGAACTTGTCTGAATGCAATGTGCCAAGCGTGTGAGGTTGTTTCTCAGAAGCTAGGCTCGGCCCCTTAGTTCCAGTGAAAGGAACTCTGAATGCTTTAACATACCAAGACATTTTGGAGAGTTCCATGCTCCCATTTTTGTGTTGAACAAGTCCATAAAGACATGGATAACAGATTCTGGAGAGGATGAACTTGACAGACCTGCACAGAGTCCTGACTTCCAATCGTTATAACACACATTGAAAATAATTGGAGACTGGAGACTGAGAGCCAGGCCTTCTATTCTGAATTTTGGACTGTTTTGTTAATAATCTGAGCAAAATTCAAAAAATGAGTAGCTTGCAGAAATAGGTTTTGAACATTATGTTAATAAGCAAAAAATATAAGAAGGTGGAGCTTAATGGGCCGCCTGATTGTTTTTAGGAGGCAGAAATAAAAATCTTGACAATAACAATAGGTTTCATGCTTAGACCTCTAAACAATAACAGGTTATCAAGTATTTTATGCTTGGACTGTTAGGGATATGTTTTTTTTGGAACGCTTACTAAATGCCACAACACACCACAGGAACTCACCATGGCATGTAGGTTGAATCAGAAGGGTCTTTATTTACAAAACCAAGAACAAAAGAACACGGGGAGTCGCAAGCCATCCACATGGAACACGGTCAACACAGAAAACACAAAACAACGACGAAAACGGAAACAAAACGGCAACGAAAAGAATCCAGCCCTGATCGGTGGGCAGAGAGTCCTTATGTAGCAGGGGTGATTAGTCTCTGATCAAGAACAGCAGGGCGCGATCAAGGCTTCCGGATCCTTACACATGGAGGCATGACTGGTAGGCGGTACCATACCGGAGTGAGGAAAATGTGGTTCCTCACAGTTCCCCGCCCCTAAAATACCTCCCCCACCAATGAAGGGGCTTGACAGGACTGGAACCAGACTGGACCTGGTTGTACTCAACGTGGACAGGACGTGGACATGATAAGGACAGGGCTGGGACACGACATGACAATACTTGGACAAGGCATGAAATGGTTAGACACGACAGGGACATGACTAAGACAGGACTTGTACCAGACACGACATGGATGGGGACTGGACATTACATGGACCGGGCACGGCACGACAATAAACATGACTGGGCCGGACGTGACTTGGACAGGACTGGAACTTGACTTAGACCGAACTTGGGCAGGTACCCATAGACGAGACCCTACAGAGTATGACAGGACACGACCGGTACGACTTACACTGGTCGCGAATTGGACGGGACGCGAATAGGACGAGACACGATATGGACGGAACTGAAACGGGACACGACTGACAGGACTAGGACTGGATACGACAGACAGGACATGGCATGGACAGGACTGGACATGACAAGGACTGGTCTGGAACTGGACACGACATGGACAGGACAAGGATGGGACATGACATGGACAGGCTTGAGGCGGGGCTGGGACCGGACATGACATGGGCAGGACTGGGACACGACATGGACATGACTGAACACGACAAGGACAGGGCTGAGGCGGGACTGGGACCGGACATGACATGGGCAGGACTGGGACACGACATGGACATGACTGAACACGACATGGACAGGGCTGAGACGGGACACGACAGACAGTACAAGACTTGAGACGACTTGACCTGGAGAGCGGACATCATCAGGACAGCGGATGTCAGGGTTCAGAGGAGCGGATGTCGTCAGGACAGTGGACGTTAGGGTTCAGAGGCGTTGTCAGGAGAACAGAACGAGCCTGGAACTGGGGCGCCGGTCCTTTTCGTCAACGGTGCGGCAGGCAGGTGATCCGGACCAGCTTTCCTCAGACGGCGTTGTCAGGGACTTGGGCTTGACTCGGACTGGACTCGAACTGGACTTGAACTGGACTCGTCAGAATCCGGACCTTACGCCGGAATGGAGAGCGACACGGGCCTGGGTCTGCGGCGCCGGCCCTTTCGTAAACGGAGCGGCAGGCAGGTGAACTGAATCAACTCTCCTCGAGACCAGAAAGCGTAGACAGGATCATGCGGACGTCGGCATCAAGGGTGCAAAAGAGCAGACGGCGGCGTCTACAAGAAAACAGCAGCTGCACCCGTACGTGGTGTGTGTGGCGGTTCCATAGTGGCTGGATTCTTCTGTTAGGGATATGGGTTTTTTAGGAACGCTTACTAAATGCCACAACACACCACAGGGACTCACCAGGGCAGGTAGGTTGAAACGGAGTCGCAAGCCGTCCACATGGAACACGGTCAACACAGAAAACACAAAACAACGATGAAAACGGAAACAAAACGGCAACGAAAAGAATCCAGCCCTGATCGGTGGGCAGAGAGTACTTATGTAGCAGGGGTGATTAGTCTCTGATCAAGAACAGCTGTGCGCGATCAAGGCTTCCGGATCCTTACACAGGGAGGCATGACTGGTAGGCGATACCATACCGGAGTGAGGAAAATGTGGTTCCTCACATGGACTCCCAATAATAAGTTCCCTTTGCAAAACCTATGGTACTTAACATAAGAATCCAAATCAAACTAAACCAGAAAGGACATTTGGAAATAGCCTTAAATAGCGTTGGAACAAAGAATGTTCCAGAATGTTGGGGCAGCCATGTTGAATTATCAACTGCCCATAATGACCAACTAAAACTTAAGTTGGAAAAACCAGGAGACCAGCATCCATCTATTGTACCCTACATGATGGGACATAACAGTGCAGGAGATTGGGCAGATTGGAGTAACATGCTAGCGAGCATCTTAAATGTGAGCACTAGAATTTTTTGCTGATTGCACATTTGTACAGGGAGCCAAAAATCAGTGTTATGCATTCATATTTAGTCAGAACACAAGCAGTTTTAAAATGGCAGTTAAAATGGCACAAAAACCAAGATGCATTGTATTAATGCAAGAGATTAATGCGAATTGACAGAAGGCAGAATACAATGTGCAGCAGAGTTACACAGGGGGACCAAGACAATTAGGATGGTGTTCATACTGTTTTGCCTGAGTAGCAGACCCAATCTGACCCTAAATACACTGTATAAATTTTGATACTCATAGTATCAAACTGAGCTACCTTTCTGTTCTACTCTTATAGCTGCCTCTAAGTCAACTTACAATGAGCTTCATTACTTTGCTAACAGTTAGCAATTTGCCATTCAAATCATTGACGAGGTGGCAGCAACGCTACCTTAACATTAATCATTAATTATTAAGGTATAAAAACAACCACATTAGACACCATTTAAATCTTTTTTGTGACAGAAGTAATGCAGTTCTGAATTCAATGAGTCAGCATAACTCATTGCTCACCTATTTTACCCTTAATATAACTATTTTATTTTTTATTTTAAAATGACTCAGTAAAGAGGATATTAAGACATCTAGGTTGATATCTCTGGAGTAAACACAGGATGACGAACTCCATTATTATACTAAAATTGTGAGGCTATCTTCTACGATTTATGAACCATGCTTTATATATGTAATTAAACAAAATTTGTAAATTCTAAATAAGATAATATACTAATTTAAGCATTACAGCAGTACATTGTGGTGAAACCAGCTGCTCTTGAGTCATTTGAGAGCTTTTTGGGCTCATATAGAACATATGGGCTTCACTTCAGCTCTGTTTAAAATCCATCACCATTTCTGTTATTTTTCTCCTATCCGGCTGCAAAAAACGTAGCGGCCACTTGATATGTTTGCATGGGGATTTACGGATGAACATTATCATGTTTTCAGAGTGAACATCTGGTGGGGGTAAAAGGTTACAGTAAGGATCCCAGCCCTTCACAGAATTCTTTCCATCGTATAAATCACCAACAAGTCCCTGTGAACTGGGGAGGATAGGGCAGGGGCATTAACTCAATCCCGCTTGAGCACTCTGAACCTAGGTCCTTAGTCAAACTGCCTCACAGCCACTTAAATGCACAAATGAATTAGGCCAGCACAAAAATGGCCATTCATTTACGACTGAAACATTGTCCACTCTGATGAGTTTCTCTATTTTTTGTCTCTCTTTAAGTGGTCTTGTTTGTAGTAACACTATGGTGCCAGTGTGGAATAACACACTATAATACTTCTGTAAAGACATCTTATAAACTCTTAAATATCCTACAACCAATTCAACCAAAACAATTAAATCTTCTTTTTATTACAAATTTAATTGGCCTAAAAAAGAACGATGTCTTGTTCCTTCTTTCCATCTTTCCATCAATTCTTCTCTCTTCACAACGATGACTGAGAGAACACCATTGGTAAAGCCATGTAGAAAGCCAAAGCTTTCAGCAAAGCAAAATTGGTTTGTTTTCCAAATAATTCCATATGTCTTTATTTGTAGTTCTGTGATCTTCAGTGTTAATATACAATGGAGAATATAAGGGGTTGCTGTATCTGTTTGTTCTGTATTTTGTAAAGTTGCTTTGAGACAATGTTTATTGTAAAAAGTGCTATATAAAGTTGACTTGACTTATTGCCCTCGTTGGGCCCCTGAGCAAGGCCCTTAAACCGTAATTGCTCAAAATTGTGTTCCGTTGTAATTGTCACATGTAAAATGTAGTTTTAGATAAAAACACTGGCTAAATGTTGAAAATAAAATAGATGCTTAACTCATCTGAATATTATATTACATTATCTAAATAAAATTTATTTAAATTTTTTATGCTGTTTTTTGTTTTTTCTTTGTTCTTTGACATTAACTCATGAAAAGTACAATAGAAATATTTTTTGAGAGTGTTGCTGTGACAATTTTGTAAAATTCACAATGTTGTTTAAGATTTCTGCTAAAAATTCCACACTGCTAATAGATGCATTTTACATCACCATAAACACACTTACTAAAAAATGATATTTAGTTTAGATCGAGTCAGTATCAGATGCTTACTCATTGAATTAAGCAATTCCAGTGTGAAATGACTTTTCATACACTATAAAAAGATGGTTGATGCAAATGCAAATTAGAGTTTTTTTATGTTAATACATAACATTCGTTTTGCAATGAAATGTAATGTTCTTATTAACATTACATGTTTGAATAACTTTATTCATAAGGTGATTGCTTAATAGAACTCAATCTAGTTAGACAGCTGATTATGTAGACAGTAAGACAGAACATCGGATTAAAGGGCTAAGAAACACAGTATATCTAAAAAAGTTTTTACCTCACATACAACTCAGTATTTTGCACCAACCAACAGTCTAAAACATGAATGCCTTTTGATTTCACCAAATTTCCCTAGAAAATGTTACCTCGTGAGATGAATCAGGACCAGGAAATGTCACAGGAAAAGCATAGAGTCGGGAATGTGAAACATTATGGAAGACAGGGCACACTTCACACTTTTCAATGACTAGGAAGTATTTGACAGCTACTCCTGCCCTGACTATTCAGCTTCCTTCCTCATATAACAACTTTACCTCAATCAGTCTCTCTGAATGCTGATTACAACTGTAAACAATCCTCTTTATTCCCTTTCACTCTGACATAACCAACTCCCACTAGTATCCATTATAATGGACATGCTCTTGATCAGAAGTACTTTACAGGACTAATTGATATGGACTTTGTGCATTTACATTTAGTTCTCTGCATTTATAGGCTTTTATTCAGAGTGGTTTACAGAAGTGCTTTCATAAAAAAACATTACTATACATTTCTGTACAAAACATTGTGTGAGCCAAAGTGTTTATTTTTTTTATTGTTAATTTATTTGGATACACTTGGTGTAGTGCTTGTTTAGTAAAAAGGAGAGTTTTCAGTTTCAAGCTTTACCACCACCTGGATTTCAGTATAGAAAAGAGATTTGATTTGATTTGATTCTTGTCATCCTTGATTATTTTGGCAAAGGACGTCTGATGATGTTTCCTGTTCGGTGTACAGGTACATTAGTACTTGCTGGAACACTAATCAGTACTAAATTAGTACTTGCTAGTACAAAAAACTAATAGAACATATAAATAAACATAATTTTTCAAAAATGTTGGTGACCATTGATCCTTTGTAAGAGTACCTAGTATTTATAGTGGACCCTTGACATATTATTTTAATCGGTTCTGAAATATTGTTAAAAAAGTTTGTATGATCTATTTTCCCCATATAATGTTAATAACATTTCTCCTTGCCAGACCTCCTAAACCAAACCCCTAAAACGTTCTAATGTCTAAAATTCAAAGAAATATAATTGACAACTATATTTTGGGGTTAAATAATAACTTTAAACTGGTTGATTATCTCTACAGATGGAAAATGGAACACGTGAATTATAGCCAATAGAAAGTGCACAGAAATAAAAATGGTTCCAGGGGTTTGGTTACTTTGTTCATTTTAAAAAGCCGTTCAATAGAATCTGATTGCTCTCAAATTACCCAACACTATGTAAACAGCTTGCTATGTTTGAACACTGATTCTTTCCATTTGCAACCAAAAATTTGTACATATGTAGCACAAAAAAATGAGTGTTAGCTCTATTAAGATTAAGTCAGTTTTTACACAATTTGGATATATACTTCAACACACGTGTTGATAATTTGCTTATTTAAGAAATACAACTCAAGAAGATAACTAGCAGATGTGTTTACAGAGTCAAATGAAAAGCAAATTTGTTTCTAGGAGAACCCACTGAAATGTGAAATGCCAGAAATGTGCTAGCTAGGACTAGCAGTGATTGATGTCTAGATCATGGTTTGAGTAATGAGGGTTCAAAAATGAGCTTAAAAATAAGCTAAAAATTTCAGATGTTAATATGTATGCATTCCCCAATTACTGTCAATTTTTTGGCTTTGATTTTTTGTCACATTGTCATGGCATGATGAGATGGCATTTCTTTGTCTAGGATGAAGGATCATTAGGAAACCAGCAATCAGCAAGATTGAAAGATTTATTGTCATATGCACAATAAGAAAGCAGTTTTCCTTGTACAATCAAATTCTTACTTTGCTGCTTGTTGAGAATGCCTGATAAAAGTTAAAAAAAAATACAATAACAAAATAAGAATATACAGTAATTAAAATAAAGTGTTTCTACTCTCTGCTATTGAACAGTATTTACATTTACATTCTGAAGGTGTTACAAAGAAAGTGCAC
>JAOTRQ010000019.1:489463-505323 GCA_028565875.1 Hoplisoma paleatum | reverse complement strand
CCAGAAGATCGTTGTACTTACCCGTGCTCCAGTCCTAGGTCGCTTACATAGTAAGTAAAAGAAGACGTTCCTTAGCGTGTTTTTTGGTGTGTTTATTTGTATCCTGCCGTGTTCTAGTACGTCCGCGTTGTTTTGTTTGTGCCATTGTCCTCTGTCCCTCCCTGTGTGTCCCTGTTTCCAGGATCAACGTCCAGGAACCCCAACGCCCTACCTTACCCTTGGCAGCCCGACATTCATACCCTCCTCGCCGAAGCTCCGTTTGAGTTGAATTCGCTGACGGCTGTCATTCCGCTGTTCACCATCGGGGCGCTGTTTCCACCGCCAAGGTTATTTTGCTATCCTACAAGTCCCACCAGCAACGCTGCCACTCAAACAAGCAGTTTGACTCTCTTCTCAGCCCCGGATTTCATCTAAATAAAAGAACAGTACCTGGTTCATCATTGTCTGTGTAGTGATTAAAGTGTGTGTTCAGGTTCCTCATTAAATCCTTAACCGTATCAATATACTCATCGAAACAGTAGGACAAGACATGTACCTTCTAATTACTATCAGTAAGCACAAACTATTCATGTATTTTACCCAAGACATCATCTCTGTGCACACATACAAAAACACTAGTGTGAAGACAAAAACTTTAGGATAACCATTATTTCAAACAACTTAAAAGCAAAAGGTGGGGAATAACAAATTACATGTACTGATGTAACTATATTTTAGTAGTTGTTTGTGTTTTTGTACTTAATAAGGTTTACAACATCTCCTTTAAATTTAACTCTAGTATGTTTTAAGCTATAAATTGCATTTTAGTACATTTTAAAACTTTTTTTTTTGTAAAAATAAACATATCTTGGCATGCTGATGAGATGAACAATCCTGCCAGATCTCAGTGTTTTTGAGCAATAAACTCAAAAGCAGCAATAAACTCAAAAGCAGCAAAAGTATATGCAAATGTAGATTCATTGAATTAAGAGAATATTGTATGGGATGCTCTAACGCATTACATGAGGATTTCAGGTGATTGTAAGATGTGAGTTGTCCTATTGGATGAAAATGGTATAACTGGTAGGAATAACACAATAGTCTTTTTGAGGAGCTGCCCAGAGGATCAAGGGCAATGAAAAATTATAGCTAAGAAGATCATGATTGGCATGCGTATAGTAGGGCGTACTGTCTTTCTCGCCCTTCCTTCTGCTCCCCCAATTAGTGTGGTGAATCCCATCTGTTTGTCTGACAGAAACACTCCTTTACTCACAGCTACACACCAACCAAAACCAGCTACGCACACAGTCCTGACCATTATTTAGACACTGGAAGGTGAAGGGATGTCTGAGACATAAACGGCACTGAAAATTGAAAATATGGCGTTTGTATGGCCTTGCTGAACAGAAGAAGCAATTGGAAGAACCTCAAAGAGAAGGTTAATATAATTCATTTTCTACATTGTACCCACCGATGTAAAGGCTAACCATAGAATAGGAGAAAAAGTGCTGGGTCACATGACCTGGTCTCCACAATCACCTGACCTAACCACAGTTAAGATATTTTTGGATGAGTTGTGCTCAGCACCTTTGGGAACTCTTTCAAGATTTAATGTAAATCCACTCCAGGTGGCTGCTCATGAAGTTATTTGAGAGAACACCAGACAATATGCAAAACTGTCATCTGAGCTACTTTAAAGAATTTTAAATATAAAAAATATTATGGTTAGTTTAATATTTGTTGTTTACTACACAACTTAACTCATTCCTGCATAGTTGAATGTCTTAATTATAAATCTACAATGAATCTACAAAAGAAACAATAAATAAGAAAGTCTTTCTCTGCATTTGACCGTTACTGTATATTTATTTATCTTTTTTCTAATCTGGGTTGATGGTTAGCCTAATTTCAAATTGACTATAGCCAAAATCACTCAACTGGGTTTCTTTCTGCTGGTTCAGTCAGACCATTTCTAATTTTTCAATTATCCAAATTGACTTTTATTACAGTTAAAGTACACAGTCTGGGCAATTCAGGGTTAAGGGCCTTGCTCTAACCCAACAGCAGGAACCAATCAGAGGTGGGGCTTGAACCAACGACCTTCTGATTACGGGCACTGTGTTTTAACCACAAGCGACATTCAGCAGAATATCTATTTTAAAAGTTTATGTTACGACATGCCCCTGAATTGAGGACGTTGACCCCGGAGCCTATATTCCCCCGTTTGTTAATTTTGATGGGAAAGTAACAAGTACTTTTTTTGTATTTAAATATGTTTTGTCTTTGAAGGCATGCTGGTATTAGTAAAGTGTAAATGCTGAACTTGATGTATGCTCATGGTTTTTTGCAATACCTGTAGCAGTAAGTATTTAAAATAAGCTTGAAACACTATATGAACTGCTGTATTCTTGTATTTCTGTTACTAAATAGTATCCACTTTTAAATGTAAATAAGCAGTTTATTCACATTATATCACATATAAGCAGCTGATGCACTAACGTCAGCACATTATAGACAATATTCTGTTGTTAGCTTGTTTTTAAGAAACTGACACAGACAACAAAAACAAACAAAAGTAAAATATCTGCAAAAAAAGTAAATAATGATTATTTTACAATAATAATAGTATCTTGACAATTCTAATAAAATGTATTTCATACTATATTTAATTAATAATATTCTTTTCAATAATTTAATAATAAAACATTCTAAATAAGCAAAAATCTAAAACTAAGTTTATATCCCAATTTATACTAAAACTCAAAGTAGTACCAAATAAATCCGGGCCAAAGGTTAGGGTTAGGCAGGCAGCTAGTGTTACAGCTTCTTGTAAAACCCAGCAGGTTTCGGTCACGCCCGGTACCTCAACCTGTAAGTAATACATGACATTTCCACTGTCCCAGTCTGAGAGAAGTGATTAGAAAATGGAAACGATTAAACAACATGACCAAGATCTTTATCACAGATTTCTTCCTCATTGTCCTGTCTACGTTGCTCCCATCTAATCCCCCACCCCAACCCAAACTCTCCAGGGAGCCAGCTTTAAGTACTCCATCAAGCCAGCTGCATTAGCGTAGTTTCGTCCCAGGAAATTAGCACAGCCGAGCGGCGCCAATTAGAAGTCAATAGCTGGCTTTATTAATCGAGCTAGCCATCGAAGTTGATTAGATTACGTGCAGGACCACTGGGGTATGGGAGGGCTGGCTGCTGATTTGCTGATCCTGTCTTGTTCCAACTGTCCACAGGTCACTCAGTGCTTACTAATTTGTTGATATTGACTTTCTTAACTGCTATAGACATGAACAGTTCAGAAGAAATTCATAGCACATACAGTGTAAATCGAAACATACTGCTCAATAAAATGGCAAACTACATTACGGCACTCTGCTATGGCATGTCTGTGCTTTACAACAGCAACATTTTTGCAATGTCCCTGTATTTTTGACACAGACTCTGATTCTGATCAGCAGTAGCATCCTGGGCATAGAAGTGGGGTTGTGATGTGAAGTGGTAAAGGTAGTGGGCTAGAAATTAAAAGGTTGCTGAATCAAACTTTCAATTGTTCAAAATGGTGTTCCAATGTAATTGTAAGTCACGTTGGATACATTTTGATAGTTATATCTCTTATATTAGCTCATCATGGCACTATGGCTAATAAATTTTTGTATTTTACAACATTTGCATTAGCATCCTAAAGGTTTAGGAGCTTCGGCTACCTGCTAACTAGTTCTTATGTTGTAAAATGCTATAATATCAGTGTATAGTATACACTATTTTGCTGGTTGCTGCATACATAAATGTGTTTCACAACATTGTGGAAGTAAAAAAGCTATGGGTAATTAGTGATACTCATAAAATACAGTAACATCAGTTTTACAATATACATCTGTCAGTTATTAACTAATTTGCTGCATTTTTGTATTTTACAGTAGCATTTTTGTGGAACCGTGGGGCTACAGCTAATTGTTACTTTGCTCATCCTGTCTTGTTCCAACTGTCCAGAGGTCAGTTTATTATTAGGTATTTTATGACGTTAGCATTAGCATAATGAAAGCCCAGGATTAGGAAAAATTACATAATGAAGAAATCATAACTATCTAAAGATAATACTTATAATATGTTTTCCCTATTTCAGTTTTATCCAACTCCTAGGTGCTCTTGGGACTATTACTGATCCACAGAGTGAGGGTTTAGAATGTATTTTTAAGGAGTAGGTTGCCAGGTTTTTCTCCAACCCATAATGCAATGGGTAGATGTGTATCCCTACTGACCTAGTGGCATGTTTTTGGAGTCTGGAAGAAAACACTTGGATAAAACCTATGCAGACACGGGGAGAACATAGACAGAATCCACTCCACAGACAGAATGCCCCAGATTGCCTTACCCAGGAATCAAATTGGAATTTGCTATGAGGCAACAGGCATTATGAAAAATAATAGTAATGTATTTTAGATTAAAAAATAGTTTCATAGTAGTTAATATTAGTAATTAGTAGTAATTAATAGTTAATATCAAATATGATGTTAATTCAAATTAAATATAATTTATAATATTAAAAAAACAATTCTAATTTTATAATAATATTTTTTTGTGTAAAAAGTTCAATTCTAAATATAAATTCATTCCATACAATAAGTTTTCTTCATTTAACATAATGGCTAAGTGCTACCTTACAGCAAGAAGGTCTTGTGTTTCAAATAGTGTGAAAAATACAATGTCCGACAAGCCTCATTTTAAATAATTGAGGCGACTAAATTCTTTAACTCATTTCCCATCACTCGGTTCAAAAGATTAAATGAAACGCTTTCTCTGTTTTTATATGGCTTTTAATAATGCGAACAAAGAAAATAAAGGAATGGGAAACCTTGTTCATCCAAACTTGGTTCACCCATCATTGCAGTTTATGACTTATGCACCTGGATTCCAGATACAATTTTAAGAAGCTTAACTTCTAATGAAAAGGTGAATTGAATAAAGATTTCACATCTTTCAATCATTTTCATTGAATCTGGCTGTTAATAAGTGAGTTTTTTCCCAATAGTGTACAAGCACTGGACCAAGGCCCATATATCAATGTTTTTGTGCAGGACACAGGGACAGTGTAGTGACCCCAATTTCCAAACAAGTTGGGATATGCGAAGAGAAACATTTTGTTGTACTGTACTTCTGTATATGTGTGTTAGAAATCCCGTTCCTGATCCTCTCGCTCCCTTAGCCCCGCCTACTAATCGGAACGCGATTTTCTCTCTCCATGTGCGGCTCATTATTTCCAGTTTCATAGTTTCCAGTTTTGCCTGAGTTTGTGGTTTATATTCATTACTAACATTTCTCTCTTTCTTACTAACGGCTACTCTCTTGGTGAACTAACCCTCTCTCTGTCTCTAGCCCTACTAACTATCTCTCTATCTCCCTCGCTCTCTCTCATCTCTCCCTCTCTGGCCATTCACAGTTCTGTCCGTCCGCTGCCTCGAGCAGTTCACCTCCTTATCTGCGCTATTTAGTGTCTACTGTTCATCTTCCTTCTTTTCTCTACATTTCACACTGTCCTGTTCTGTCATAGTGTTTATTATTTTGTCCCTATCGCGCCATACCTTTAGTTTAGCCTTGTCATCTCTTTCTGTAGTGTCTAGAGTAGTGTTTTCTGGATTATCTGGACCTCCGTTATTTTGTTTTATTGTTTTGCTTGGTGTGTTCTCTGCTCTGTCCCCTATCCAGGGTCCCATCGCCACCCTGGTTCGCAGTCTTTCCTTCCGTACAGCAGCTTATCCTGCCTATTGCCTCCATATTGCTTTGTATATCAATTAATAAACCACTTGTTTGTTTCTGCATATACGTCTCCGATTCTCTCATTAGAGCAACAGCTGACAATGTGTAATGACAAATAAAATAATTTGAATTGAAAAGGTCTGCAACATTTACATTTTAAATCAATATTGTAAATGTATGTGCTCATTGTATTTAGGCACAAGTAAAAGACTGGTCTAAGTAAACTATTGAAGTAAAACGTAAGAATGTATTCTCAGTGTAACTATGAAAAATAACTAGTAACTATGAAAAATTACTAGTAACTCAGTAAACTTTTATTCAAATAAGCGATACTGAGTTACTTTTTAACAGAAGGGGGCACTGTCTTTTGGGAAAATACAAACAGAGATGATCTCTTATGATTTGTTGTAATTTAAATAATAGAAACTTGTTGATACGACAATTATTGTGGGATTTATAATTATATTTATAATTATTATAATTATAGTCATTTTTCATAAATTACTTCATAATGTGATTTGTATGCTTATAAAAGTTCAGATCCTTTGGTGTGTACACACTGTACAGTGTTGTCAGATTTATGTGTGTTGTATTTTTATACACTGCATTAAAATACAATGCATTAGTATACATGAACAGAGTTTGGTGAATATTCTAAAAGGTTTGGGCTAAAAAAACATTGATTTCTGACAACCCTGTTTACTGCACCAGCTAACCAACAAAGACTAAATTATAGCCATCTCAACAGCAAATAACACAAATATACTTAGACAAAAAAGTCGCAACAGTTTGGCTGTGTTTGTTACATTTAACTTCAAATGTTTGTGATTGCAGTTTGTTTGATCATCACTTTTTTTCGATTAACATGTTTTATACCGATGTGCTTCCAAACAGGAGCTTGGTAATGATTAATTTATAACAAAACAGCATTCAGGAAAGGCTGAGAGTATCTGATGAGAGAATATGAACAAATGAGTCATGAGTCTTTTATGGTTTGGGGGTGTCAGTACATGAAAAGTAAAAACATTTATTCACATTGTGTAATTGGTGCCAGAACAATTTAAAAGTGCAGTTAGAACAAGTACTAAAAACTTTACTGAACAATCAAAATATTAAATATATTAGCTTCATACTGTCTTCATACAAAATACTTTGTTTTCCATCTTCTTTTCATTTGGGTTTATGCAATTGAAAAGGGCAAAACATTCTGAACTATACACTATTTGGCTATGAGATATAACCGAGACATGAAAACAAGTTTAAAATAAATTGTATCTTTCCTGACACTCCTGTACAGTGTTGCTTATGGTATTAAAAAACCTTTAATAGGCTAATCAGCTCATAATATTTATTAAGAGATTTTTTTAGCATTTAGGAAAAACAGAAACTGATGGTATACACTTGAAATGGACTTTATTTGCCATTAAACATCTCATCCATATGAAAGGTTTTCAAGAGAATTTCAAAAGCATTCTGTTATGAGTTTACTCGTTTCAAATACATTATTCAGAGAAATGTGTTACGAAACTCAATGATCTTGCTTCATGGGTAACATGAATAAACAATTAATTTTATTATTTTCCCTTATCCCCCATGTTTAAATGTCAAAACGTATTTTATGTGTGTTTACATCTACTTAACCTTTGTATTACACCATAAAGACACATCGCCCACTACTGTTTATATATTCTGAGTTAACTCTGTGTTCATTTTAAAGATTTTACTTTCACTTCTGAATAGAAACCAGTCCCAGTCCCAGTCCCTAGCAGCCCACGTTTGATTATTTAAAGAGGACATGTTATGCAACACTCACATGGTCTCAACTATTATTATAAACTCTGCAAGTTTGAATAAAAACCATCCACCCATAATTCTGTAAAAAAATATTTTGGCATCAGGAAAATTAGTTGTCTTAGGACCTTACAATAAGGAAATGAAACTCCCTGGTACCACCCATCCCTTACAAATCCTGCAAAAGTACCACCTACTAGATTTCCTAAAGATTCACTATTCAGCTACAGGATTGATGCACACCAACCATGCACAATAGAACTACGTGGCTCCATTTCATTTTTATGTCTAATTAACATTCATTAGAGTTCTGTTTAAAGGGAAATGTCTAATAAATGGCAGATTGCTTTGAGAACCAAGGACATGTAAATACTTGTGTTTTTGTATGTATTATATCGCTGTATGCTTTAGCTTGTGCACCTTGCCATTAGCACAAGTTAACACTGCTAGCTCTCGATGCAGTAGCTTTCTTCATTCCGAACAGCATTGGCAGCACACAGCCGATTGAGTCATTTCATATCTCAATAATTTCTGAAAGTACATCGTTTTTCTGACATGATCACAGTTATTAATTGTTATTAAATTGTAATTACAGGGTAATAAGCTTATAAGCATTTAAATGACGTAGCTCAAAAAAGCATATTCTTAAAACTGGTGAAATAAAAAATTAACTAGTATGTGTGAGTGATTTTGTGCAACTTCATGAAAATGTTCTATATTAATATTAGGTGTAATATGTTATTTTTAACTTACATTAATCATAAAGCTGATGTGTAATGTGTGAATGTTGTATTAGTAATTATCTATTACCAGCCTACTTCCTTCTTGATAAAATAAAAATCAATGTAGCAGTTTCCATCTTCATGGCCTATTATGTCAAAACAATGAGGTCAATCAGTGTCACTCAAACTGCTTCAGGATGAGATGAAAGCACACAGCAAATCTTCACACCCATGGAACTGAAATGGATAGTCATGCACCCTGTGCCGTTTATAGGTTTCCCTGAAGTCATTGGTTCAGAGAATTGGCAAGTTGAGGCATGCCAAGGAACATTTACAGCATATGTGGTGATTTTATTTTAGCTGTTCTGCTCCCTTTTAACTGAGTAATTAGTGAGAACTGCTTTAGTAAAAACCCAAAGCTATATTTATTAAGCCTGTAAATACATAGTATTAAATACTGGAAAAGTAAACAAACAATTAATAATAGTAAAAGTATTCTCTACAACTCTAAAAAGCTTACAATGTCTATTAAAACAATATGTACATACTATTTGAAAATGTATTTTTTTTTTAAATATTTTTTTAATTATTTTTTTACAATATTTTTCAGCCTGTATCTTTACCAATATCTTTACAAATATTTGTCCAAATCATTCTATCATACTACTTATGTGTAAAAATACTACTACTAAATTCTCTGGGTATTTTTTAAGCTTTCCAGTTGCGCGCACACACTGTGCCTCTCTACTTTTAAGAGAGGAATGTAATTTTGGGTCTTATATATTTTGTACATATAAAGATTTGGCAAATTCATCTTGGATCTTATATCTATCAAAGGGTTAAATTAAATGCTGATGAATAATTCCTGTGTGCAAAAATGCACCAGGGTGAAAAAAGTTTAACATTGTAAATGGCAATATACCTTCAGATGTTGTAATTTAACTTTTTTTCTTCAAAATTAAAATCTATTTAATCAAGATTCTAAAGAATCTGTTCAAAACAATACGTTCAGCTTTAGTAGCTGCAGTGGTTGATCTGGATATTAGCTGTTGGCCATAATATTGTGATTATAGTGCCACCTGCTTCACCACTGTAATATAAACACTGACACAACTTGTCAGAGATAACAACTGAGAAAGGCCCATTCTCACAAAGCGCTACAGTCAATAACAATGTCAACACAGACTTAACACCAACTCAGAGAGAGACGTGCGCTGATGAGGCATAGATAAAAGGTTAGACCTGACAAAGGTATCTGACAAAGCTAGATGCAGGAGCCATTGCTTTCACTCGCCCAGCAATTATCTCTTTATAGATCGGATCCCTAAAGTAAAGAGCCTTGCTGAAAGCTTGTGTACAGAAACATTTGAGTGAGAGGTGGTTGCAAGGTTCTCGCCAATGATTGAATCACTTTAAAATATGTGACCCCATCTATGAAACTATGGTTAAAGTCAACAGATCTAATTATGAGATAAAGAGTGTTAAACAGTAAGTAGAAAAAATGACTAAATGAAGCAATTTTACTTAATTTCAATAAATAATAACTCACACACTAGGGTTTTAAGATTAGATTTTTGAAACTTGATTTCTAACATATTAATAGTGAGATTCAAAATTTTATTTACCTCATGTTTTCATTTTCTATGGAAAATACCAGAAGTCGGCTTTGTAAACACTGATTTTCTAATGTATTTTTATATAACCTTATAACCATTACAGACCTTATGATTAACACGAACCCGCTACAATCATGTCAGTTCAACAAAAGGTAGAAAGCTTTTAGCTTTAGCCAGGTAGCGTTTGGTTTATGTGAATAGCTTCTTCATTCATTGCAGTGTAATCAAGATGTTTCTAACCAGTATTGTTTTATAAATGTGTCATTTATCATAGATGTATTTTGGAACCTCATAATTTGCCAAATCTTTGACGTGGTCTTACTTTATCTAGGAAATTAAGGATATCTAGGAATCTTTCTAAAAATGTTGTGTAGAATGACTACATTTATGTCCATAAAATACAAAATCAATTCCGACACATTTATTACCCTACAAAAGTAATTATAATGCATTTCAGCAAACTTACAGCAGGAAAGAGTTTAGGAGCTACTTTTCATTCAATGAGTTTTCTTACTTCAATTTTTTTCTGCATTGTTCACACTTTCAGACTATGTTAGAGCTATTTGACAATATTTAAAATAGTCCAGAAAAAGTATTTCAGAAGGTGGATCCATATTTCTGACTAATTCTGTATACTGGTCAAATGGAATTTCCATCATGCTTAAATATATATGAAAATGTTTGGCTTGTGGTTAACCAGTTGGGAATTTGTTTTAGTATTCAGCCATAAAAACCGGTCCAATTACAGTACTTTCCACCCCATAATTTCTACATTTCATCCTAATTACCTACAGATGTCCCCATCTATCTGTGCTCTAATTGAATATTTAGCCCCTTGGGATCCGTAAGGATTTGGTTTAGTATTTATAAGCCTAGACAGGCCAACAATGTCTTGCCATGTAAAATTTTGGACATTCTATATATTTAACACAGCTGATGCTAGTCAAGCAACAGTGCATTGCATATATAACTGTTATATTGATGCCTGGCAAAAGCCTTTATGTGTGGATCCTTTGGCTGTAAATGTGAGTAGGACAGAGGAAGAGAGAGTGCAGAACGGGTAACCTGAACCAGTGTGAATGGAGTCTTGTTTTGTTGGCTGTAATTAGGCATGGCAGCTGAGGCGTGAACAGATTCCCATCACTACAGGCCTAAAAAGCCCATTAGAATCGATGCCACGCTTTGGTCAGACTCCATGTCTGCCCGAACCGAGGCCAAAATGGTAGCCGGTGGATAGCATTACATTAGTGCCACCGCTAGCGATAAGACAAGCCGCCACCGCCACCTGGCATAATGGATTTAACGCCATAATAAGGCCTAGACGCCACGATAAGGCCTAGATCAGCGCATAGGAGTAGTGGTGTCCAGGGGAATGAGGTTTTGGGTGTGCGAAAAGAGCATTTGTTAAGATAGCTTAGATAAAGCGAGTGGAAATGCCAAGCGCTCAAGAAGTTCTGTGCCCAGGTATGTGTAAACTATATATTGTATGAAAATACGTTCGATTTGACTAAAAATTACAGATTACGATGATTCAAGATTTTTTTCCAACCACATTTGCTTTTCTATGATTATCTTTCCCCAGTGTCCTTCTAGTTTTTATTAATGCACTGGATTTTTAGCAATCCTCTTCAATGTTTTCTCTGAATGCATGCTAATTTCTGAAACACATGAGCATCTTTTTCACTACCATGACATGTGTCTTTCAACATGATCGTTTAACAAATGAGCAGCTACTCACTGCATCAATTAGGCTTAATCTGTTAGTTTAATAACCTATGTAGTAATAATCCAATGGGAGCCATACCAGTTTGCTTAGTTAATTCAAGGTGGAAACTTTTATATTACATATTATATTATTTTTTTATAAAAGTGAATAGTGAATATGTAAATAAAAAGTAGATATATTTAATATATTTAGTATGGTTGTTTTGTATACCTTTATTTTTTACGTATATTAAACCTATATAGATGATAGATATATTTTAGACTCCTTAAACACTTGACATTTTTTGCCACAATAATGATTGGTGTTGTCGGTCTTCTGTGTCCAAAAGAACATTTGTTTAGATTGTTCAAATAAGTAAAAATGGAAATAGGTACACAAAAAACTAGTTTAGTTTGTTCCAAGTGTTGGGCAATTGTGGCCTTGTTAAGGAATTACATAACACCCCTGCCAGTTTGCTAAGGTTGGGCTCTTGAACACTAATTGTCCTGGGCTCCTATTCTTCTGAACTTGTACCTATGTGTACTGATGAAATTTTATTCATTCTAATAAATTAAGCCAAAAGTAGAAAATATAATATTATAAAGTCATTTAAACCAGCAATTAAATAAACAAAATGCCTTGTTTAAGGTGACAAGAAGGTAGGAGAAAAAAAGATAATGTATTGTATTGATAGAAAAAACATTTAACTGGCACTCCCAATACCTAAAAATGAAACATTTTTTTTAAATTGATGTCCGCTGACAAGCACCATCAGTAAGGTAGATAAGAGTTTCAAAATATATTTCATAGTTGGGATTGACAGCTCCTTAGGGTCCAGAGAGAGCAGTGGCGCCTGGAGGAAGCATCGAGACGGCCTCAATGTAACTCACATGACCACACCTCCTTCAACACACACACATAAACAAGCTTTTGGCAAACACACACACACACACACACACACACACACACACACACACACACACACACACAGAGAGTGGGGGGAGACATATTTTAAAGGTCGTCTAGCTCCTTCTTATAAACTATATTCTTTGTCTGATACTTTACAACATTGACCAGTGAATGCTGATTTAATCTTGCAGGTACATCTTCTAACCACAAGTCGGAACCCAGGCTGAACAACCCAAGCTCTAACTGATTTCAGTTACAGAACATGCCTGAAGACACTCTAAAGAGACATGTGTAATTATGTAGTAAACAAAAAAAGTTAAAAGAAACCACGATATGTTTTAGATCAGATGAGATTTTAGACTACATTTTTCAAAGTAGCCATATTTTGTTTTGATGACAGCTTTGCATGTTGTACTTGGCTTTGCCATTGGCTTTATATCAATGAGCTTCACCTTCCAAATTCTCAAAGTAACCACTGAGGCTGCTGGCAATCAATGAGTCAATCAAGAAAAAAAATTCTTATTACTATAATAAACAGTGGTCCCACCATCATTCAAGTCACAATAACACAACAATTCAAACCACGAATACACTAATCAATTCCTTTCAATACTTTTAAATTCATAATTCTTCTTTAATGTCAATACTTTAATACTCTAAAATCTCTCGGCTGAATCTCTGCATTTCCACTAGTGAAGCTAACATGTGCATTGGAGTGGTGATCACTAATCAGGAAAAAAGGAGCACATTTCTCTCTCTCTCTAAAAAAAAATTGGCTTAGCATAGCCGCATGCACCAAAACCATTCAAAATATAAAACACATAATTAAATAAATATGATTGGATAAATGCTCCAATATAAATATTCATAACTGGGAGCAGTGCAATCAAGCGAAAAGCTCTGAAAAGCGACGAGCTTTTTTACAGAACAGCCAAATCTAAGATGTTAAATGTGAGTCATAAGCACATACACATGAGCCTTTCTATTTAGGTTATTTCTGGACAGTGGTAATCCTTTATTGGGTCAGGGCCAGTTAGTTAACACCAGGCGCTTATATTGCAGTTAGAACAGAAGGCCTGAGGTAATTGGACTCAGTCCTTGAGCTGTATTTGTGTCCCTTGTCTAGCCATTTCGGTAGCTGCTAGTAGTCAGTGAGTGGCTAATTACTTGGGTCCTATTACTTGAGCTCAAGTTGGTGCCTTCTGGTGCATTGGCAAGGTGCTACATTCAGAGTTCACTTCCAATCAGCGATAGCAGCCCGTTTCATTAGGCATTATGTTCAAATCAGGTTAGAGATGTTTATCCTGTGGTGTACTTCTTCTAAGCGGTCTAGATTTGTTTTTTGCCTCAAAGACTGTTAGAGAATAAAGCACAGGTTTATTAGGTTTTTCTCTTTAGCTCTCTTCTTTTTTCATGTTCAGTATTCGCTGGTGCCAAAATGTGGCTTGATGTCAGAGTGCCAGTCCCATAGACAGCAGACCTGGGTTTGGGTCCCACTAATCCCCTTCTCATTGTCATCAGGTTTATATACTTAGATTAGTTAGGTAAGGAACCAGTAACATCACTGTCTGGCTCGGGAATAGCACCGAGCAGAACAGACTCTCCAGAGAGTGGTCATCATTCGGACTGAGCGTCCTGACCTGCAGTCCATCTACAAGAAACGATGCTGCTCACTAGCTAAGAAGATAGTGCTTGGCCATTCACATGTGCCAGGCCTGGTTTCAAAATGGCGTGTTTTTCTTTATCTCTACGGCATTTTGCAGGAGATTCTGCAGACCCTCTGTAGCAGCTAATTTGTTCTGTAGTTGCTGTTTTCATAGTACCCCTATATTTCAGACTATCTCCCCAACGAGACAGCCCTCCATTCGCCTTGTAACATGTAATTATGAAATTGTCATGTTTTTTCCCAATTATTTCCAATGCAATACACTGGCAATACACGTTTGAGTTTTACTTTTGTTGGGCCCACAAAGGACCTTTGAGGTGTTTCAAATAAATAATCTTCAACAACATTTGTAGGTGTTATTCTCTGCATTAGTCTTTCCCCATAAAAGTTAGTCATTATTGTTTAATCTGAGTTATTTGTACTTGAGGAGATTTTTAGACTAGTAACTTTTACTTGTTTTGAGTAAAGATAATAGTCAAGTAATGTGACATTTATTTATATTGTAGTCTCCTTCTGAGTACAGTTGCAAATTAGTTGCAAAAATTAATTTTTGAGTGTATACTATAAATTAATTCCTACATAGTCATGAATAACATATATATTTATATGATGCTAAAATGATAATAATTATAAAGTCATGCATAATTTATGACAGAACCAAAGTAGTGTATTCACAAACATTTTCTTCAAGCATTTTCTCGTCAGTAATTAAAAACATTTCACCATGCAAGATATTTCCACTTATGCTCCACACAGATTGCTTCCCTATATCGGCCTATAATCAGAGTAGATGTAAGGTCCGAGGCGTCTGTTAAATCCAGAGCTGGATTTCGAGTGGCCCTTGTGCAATGTGAGCTTTCAATAATCACATATGAGGACGAAAATGGATTCCAGAGAGCCATTAGACCAGATGAATTTTTTGCCGGAACCTGAAGACCCGAGGGTGAGTCAATCGTGACCCCCTTGGGTGTGGGGATGAAGGGGGAAGTTGGTCCTAAACAAAACACATAGGACCTGTTGGCACATGTGGAGGAAAAATTTTGGTGAGACCGTAATTTTTTTACTGCTTGTAAGCGGGTGCAGTTTATTACTTTCTAGCATATTTGAAATAAACATTTTAAAATATTTAAATGAATTAAAAGTTAGTTTTTCTTATTTCTCTAAATTCTTGCCATAAAATGCTGTCTAGAAAGACTTCTTACTTTGAGCAATATTGATGCACTGAGAGCTTTTTCTCACATTGCTAACGAAAAAGGAGAATTTAATTCGCGAGTATTTTATTGAAAGATTTATTTTGCTACGAATGTGATTTAGTATTTTAAACTACTGTCTTCTTCAGTTGTTGTATTATAATGTTTACTAGTATGGAAGCACTTTTGTCACCGATAAAATCATCTGCCGAATGCAGAGAATGAAAATGTAAATGGCCTAATAGGGTGTCTAAATAATCTGCCCTCTTTTTAAAAGGCTTTTAGGCTTTGAGCAACAAAATTGCTCGTTAGGTTTTCAAACACACACACACACACACGCACACACGCACACACGCACACTCGCACGCACGCACGCACAAGACAATTTCAGTTTAACCAATTAAGCTGACTGCATGTCTTTGGACCATGGTGGAAAACGGGCAACCTTTAAACTTTTGGCTATAAAAAGACTGTGCTAACCTGTCCCTGTGTGGTTCTGATATATGTTATATATAA
>JAOTRQ010000019.1:439141-453647 GCA_028565875.1 Hoplisoma paleatum | reverse complement strand
TCTCAAAGCAACTTTACAAAATACAGAACCAACAGATACAGAAACTCCTGAACAGAAACTGAACTGATCATGTGACAGTTATTGACCCCAAATTTTCCGGCTGAATATCCGACACAGCGGCTTGATTTCCGGTCGGAATCGGATTGGGCCGGATAGCTTAAAATGCTCGGATATCCGGCAAACTGGAATCAGATATATTTATATATAGTTGTTCTCAAAAAAGAAAAAAAATGTGACACAAAATGTGATTACTTGACCCTTGTGTTCTTGTATATGTCACTGTTTCTTAATAAAAAAAATTTTTTTTTAAATTACACTTATTATGAATTATTTAAACCTGTGGTAAACCATGGGTGGTCTTGAGGCATTTGTTCTAAAGTGGACTGTAGATTCGGCAAATGTTTTATGGGACGCTCTGTACTAAACACATCATTAAAAACGCACTCCACATCCACATATAAATCCATGTAGCACACACACTTACACACTACTGAACACACACTACGGGTAACGGTGAACACACGTGCTTGACGTGGTAGGCAGATTTAACATCTGGGAAGCAGTTAGGGGTTTAGTGCTCAAGGGCACTTCAGCCATGACTCTCAGTATTGAACCACCAACCTTCATAAGCCCAGTTCTCTAACCACCAGAACATGGCTGCCACTTATTTTACATTAAGTTGATTTTACTATTAGAAAACTAGTAACTATACCATATTTCAGTTAAATAATGGTTGTTTTACTCTACTACAGTATTTTATTACTTGTACCACCTTTGCACTTTACCTACTGAAAATAAACACAGTTATTGTGTATGCTACAGTTTCAATAATAAATTCGAAGAACCTGAAGACTTTCCTAGAGGCATCTTTGAGCGAGATCTTCAGAAACACTGTGGATAATATTCTGGACACTGTTGATCCCACCCTAGCTGAGTACCAAGAAGAGGTTTGCAGATTTAACACAGGGAATGAGACTCTGAAGAAAAGACTGCAAGTACGAGAGATTGTACAGTGTAATGTTGACTCAGGTATGTAAAGTAAGTTATTTTATTGCTATCAACAAAAATGTCTTCATTTAGAAAATGTGGTTTTGAAAGGTGCGCTGTGGTCTAACGTGTTTGTTGGGAATTTGATCTCTAAAATGTTGTGTGTTTATATAGCCAAAGAATTTCTAAAAAACTGTCCAGAAAACTGTTTATCACACACAAACTAATATTTAGTTGCACTGCTTTTAGCTTTATTTCCAGCATGCATTTGTCGTATAATTGTTTGGTGGTCCATGTGAACGATGTCTTGTGCTCCATGAACTCTTTCACAATTCAAGCCAGATGAATTCTGACATTGGCATCTTGGATTAAGTATTGTGTGTCTTTTGACATGGTTGTTTAAAACATGAGAAACGACTCATTGCACCAGTTGGGCTCAAATACCAGTTTCTTCACTAAATAGTTCTTGCATAATTTAGAGGTGTGCTTTGGGTCATTGTCCTGTTGCGGGATTAAATTGGCTCCAATCATGTGCTGTCCACATGGTGTTGCAAAATGTTGATAGTGATAGTTTTCCTTATTCAAAATCTCTACTACCTGGTACAAATCCCCCACTTTACCAGCACCAAAACAACCCCAGATCATCACATTACCTCCACCATGCTTGACAGATGGCGGCAGACATTCTTCCAGCATCTTTTCAGTTGTTCTGCGTCTCACAAATGTTCTTATGTGTGATCCAAACACCTCAAACTTTGATTCGTCTGTCCATAACACTTTTTTTTCCAATCTTCTTCTGCCCAATGTCTGTTTTCTTTTGCCCATATTAATCTTTTCTAGGGTCTCAGATATGGCTTATTCTTTGCCACTCTGCTCTATAGGCCAGCATGCCAGAGTTGCCTATTTAGTGTAAATGTTGACACTGGTGTTTTGCTCGTAGTATTTAATGAAGCTGCCAGTTGAGGACCTGTGAGGTGTCAATTTCTGAAACTAGAGACTAATGTACTTGTCTTGTTGCTCAGTTGTACAGCGGGGCCTTCCACTTCTCTTTCTACTCTAGTTAAATGTGCTCTCCTCTGAAAGGAGTAGTATACACCATTGTAGAAAATATTAAATTTCTTGGCAATTTCTTGCATGGAATATCCTTCATTTCTCAGAACAAGAATAGACCGTCGATTTTCTCAGGAAAGTTTTCTTTTTCTGGCCATTTTGCAAGTTTAATTGAACCAACAAATGTACCAACATATTTTGAACTAGGTCAAAGGAAGCTTTGTTTTATAGCTTCTCTAATCAGCAAAACTGTTTTCAGCTGTGCTAACATACTTGGACAAAAGTTTTTAAGGGCTTTCTAAACATCCACTCGCCTTATTACACAATTAGCAAATACAATGTACCATTAGAACACTGAAGTGATGGTTGTTAGAAATGGGCCTCTGTAGATATTTAATTAAAAACCAGACGTTTTCAGCTATAATAGATATTTACCACATTAACAGTGTGGTAAATATCTATTCTATGGATTCATTTAATGTTGGCTTAATTAAAAAAAAGTATATGTATCTATTAATTCATGTATGTATGTAATTCATCTATATATATATATATATATATATATATATCACATAATATTGTATTTATGTATTGTATACATATATAAATACAATATTATTTCATTCACACTGCAGCTGCAATAATGAACTTGAAGAACCTGAAGAATTTCCTCGAATCGTCTTTGAGCGAGATCTTCAGAAACACTGTGAATAAAATCCAGGACTCTGTAGATCAGACCCTGGAGAAGTATCAGGGAGAGATCAGGAGGATCAACACTGAGCTCGAGACGCTTATGGAGAGACAACACAAACAAGAGATCAAACAATGGACTCTGGACACAGGTTTGTAAAGTGCTAACAGTAACAGTTATATTATAAACATTGTTAGAAAATAATTAATGTAAATCACACGTATGAATTATTTTGTCTGCCTCTATTAGGAGATGCCATAGTAGGTTGTTATGTATTATTAATCTGGTATAGTTTTCGATGCCGGCTGCTCTTTCTGGTGGGACCTTTCCATTTATTTTAATTATTCAGGCTCGGAACCAGTACTACAATGCATTGGTTATGCTTATAGTTTGTGCAGCCTAGTGGCTAGAGTGGCATCCAGCTGACTGCTTGGACCATCCAGTTTCATATTGAGGAGTTTAGTCTTTCTGCACTGTGGTGCAAGTGCCACTTGCAGATAGATAGTTAGCTAACTTTTTATATTGTATATTTTAATAATTTTGTGGGATGCCATGGTGACTAGGTGGGTAGCACTGGTCACTGGAGCAAGAAGGTCCTGGAAAAATAGTCCAGGGGGGTCTTTTGATATAATCTTGTGTATTAATTTATTAGCTCATGTCTGTCATGAATGAATCCAAAGTGTAAAACATAATATTAAAATCTAAATGTATAACAGTATTACTAATATATTACATGATTGCTATTTTACCATTATGAGAAAATGATTTTGATAAACTCTAGAAGTCCAACAAACTTTACACATAATAAAAAGCATTATTTCATTCTTTTACACTCAAGTTTCAATAATGAATCAGAAGAACCTGAAGACTTTCCTCAAGGTGTCTTTAAGTGAGATCTTCAGAAACACTGTGAATAGCATCTTGGACTCTGTCGATCAGACCCTTGAGAAGTACCAGGGAGTGATCCGGAAGATTACCACAGAGAACGAGATTCTCAGGAAGAGACTGCAAATTCGAGAGCTTGTGCAATCTAAACTGGATTCAGGTAATATTGTACTCAATTAAAAGTATCATTACTTTGACAAAGTCAAGTCAAGTTACCAGTCTAAAAATCTACTTGAGTAAACAGTAATTCTGTTAAATATTCTCACTGAGTTACTTTAACATAATGGGGCACTTTAATGGATGTAATTTAAAATGTAGCAAAATTCCCAGTACAAAACCTACAGTATAAATGCAGGTCGGTAATTTTACTTTAATTTAGATAGTACACGCATATACTATTCAGGATCTACACAGTCCAGCAGCAACATGATATTAGGAAGGTGATAATTACAATCTGGCCATAACATTTCAAATTCATAAGTTGCTGTTTTTTCTTTGCTTTTACAGACACATTGATGTCATTGGTACATTTCAAACTACTAAAAGAAAGAGTATTCTGTAGTGTTGTAACAGTTGAGTTGAATCATGTAAATCAAGTACAGCTATATCCAAGTGGTTAAGGTACTGGACTAGTAAAAAGAAGGTTACTACCTCTGCCTGAATGTTGCGGTTAGCCCCTTGTGTGAAACCTTTAACCTTCAGTTGCTCATGAATTATTCTGTGCTGGTCACTTTGGATGAAGGCTTTTTACTGCAAATTATCTATTTTGTTTTCTTTCCTTGTTTTTACTTTTCGCTTTTCAGATCAGAAGGTTGTTCCCACTTTGTGCCCTCAAGCCGAAAGTTCCAGAGACGTCAGTGTCCTTAAAAGATACATAGAAGATCAAAGCAGCACAGCATCAAACTCAAGATCAAAATTCCTGATATCCTCCATGAGTGAAGCTGCTCAGATTCATCCTGAGGCTGATTGTGAGTCAGACGGTGAACTATCAGAACATCAGTTGGTTGATTTCGTAGCTGTTAAACCTGACAGCACTGAAGATTGTGTTTCGGAATGCACCATAGATAGTGATGGCGAGGTTCAAGTTACCATGGTGTCTAAAAAAAACATGAGAACTAGGAGTGATTGTTATGCAGAGAAGGCAGGACTCGTATTTGAGGAAGATGCTGAAGATCCAGCTGAAGACAGTTTTGATGATGACGGTTTGCCTGTCAGGTCACACCAAGGCTTTTTGGAAGTGTTCCAATCGACAAAAATGTCAAAATTTTCACCACTGAACCAGGGTAAGGTGCACAACTGCACACTCTGTGATAAGCGGTATGGGAGCACGACGGCACTCAATAACCACATGAAGACTCATAACTCAGAACGGGAGCACGTCTGTAGCTACTGCGGGAAAGGTTTTAGCCGTATTGACCTCCTGAAGAGCCACGAGCGCACCCATACAGGCGAGAAACCTTACGCATGCGACCTGTGCGACAAGAGCTATGGGCATCAGGGTCAGCTCCGGATCCACAAACGAACTCACACGGGTGAGAAACCCTATGCCTGCCCACACTGTGATAAACGCTTCACCGAGCACAACCAGCTGAAGGTGCACCTGCGCACTCACACCGGTGAGCGTCCATATCACTGCAGCGTCTGTCCCAAAACCTTTGCTAGCGCAGGCAACCTGCGTATTCACTTACGCATTCACAGCGGAGAGAAGCCCTACTGCTGCGACCAGTGCGACAAAAGGTTCAACAGCTTGGGAGACCTGAAAACGCACCAGCGCATTCACACGGGCGAGCGGCCATACCACTGCGAGCTGTGCAAGAAGACATTCAGCCAGGCGGGTCACCTGAGCATCCACATGCGTATGCACACAGGCGAGCGACCTTACATGTGTGGGATTTGCGCTCGGACCTTTACGGTGGCCAGCAGCCTCAAACTTCACCAGCTTACTCACACTGGAGAGAAACTGCATGCCTGTCCACATTGTGACAAGAGCTTTAGCAGGGCCAGCCACCTCAAGAGGCATGAGCATGTCCACACCAAGGAGATAAATGCCTCCATGGAGACCCAGGAGTCCCCTCTCAAAACAGACCAAGAGATTCAGGGTGTTGATGAAGGTTTAGAATAATTCAGTGCGCCCACTTTTTTTTGGCACCACAGACTGGTTTCATATAACCTACTGGTTTTATTAACCGACTACCAAACATTATTACATAAAATTAGCATTTCATGCTAAAACTAGACGCTGGCGCCGTATACGGCTGACTATCAGCTGACAAAACAGCAGAAATAGAAGCCTTAATTTTCTTCTAGTAATTTCTTATTTTGGTACCAGTCCACAACCAAGTGGTTGGGGCCCTCTGGAAAACTTAGTAGTCTTAACTGTGTTTGTGTATCAATGTTTCAGATCTTACTTTCAACACTGATTTTAACCGGCTGGTCCCCAGCCTCCTGTAGTTACAGTACAGTGAAACCTTGATTTCTGGTTGTTTTTTTAATTTATTTTTCCCATATAAAAAAATAGAATTAGTCTGTGTCAAACCTCATAGTCGTACTTACTATACCTGCATTTCTAATGTTTTTAATGCATTTATTTTGAAAAATATGATGGATATAATTATAGAACTGATATTACTGTAATAAAACACATCACGTTTCACGTGCCTTCTGTGCACGATCATACAGCGATCATACATTTCTTTAGGGGCATTTTGATGTTTCAGTTACAAAATGTAAGGAAAAACACTGAATGTTGGTTTAATTGGGTTTGTTTAAAAACCTCATAAATGTTGCCTTCTACTTTTGTGTACCAAAAACGATATTATTTCTCACTGGTAAACCCAAAATTTGCAACAAAAAAAATACTTATACACATACAAATAAAACATCAAGAATCATTTATTTATATTTGATAATAAGATAGTTTTTTGAACTGTGATGCTTATGTTCAGTCGAAATAAATCCTTCACAAGCCAAAATGTTTCTATAATTCAAGGTTCCACTGTATTGTGAAAGGACTGATTGACTGACCGACTTATTTTGTGTCTGTGTTGTAAGATCCTGCTGATTTTGTAAAAAGCATAATTTCTTTATTTTTAGTTGTACTGTATGTTTCAATCATTGAACAATTTTTAATGCTGCTTAGGCTTCAGAGCCGTTATATGGATTTAAAAAAATTGGTCAACATCACTTCTAATTGCAAATTGTGGAAGTAAAGAATGCATCTGATCCATGTTCAGCTGTGCTTAAAGTTATTACAGGCTCCAAAAGAGCTTTTCTATTGATTAAGATACTTTAGTTTTTTATGTTCCATCCCAGGTTCACATACTTTCAATCCACAGTCCCAAAACATGCCACTAGGTTAATTGGAGACACAAATTGTCTTATAGGTACCTACCCACTGGAGTGCATCGATCAGAAGTTGATTTTTGTTAGATATTGAAAATGTTAATTTGCTGTGACGTTTGACTTTTAAAGAAAAATCTTTTTGATGGATGTGTTTGGGGAATCACAAACATAATCATGCAAAGTATTATTGAAGAAATATTATGAAGTTGTGACCGATTGAGGTGCTTAGAGTAAATATTTGTTCACATGTTAGTATTATTGTTTTAACTGTCAGTAATTTTAAACCGTTCTTATCTGTGTATTTAGTTGTTTCTTAGTTTTCTAAAATTTGATTAAACTTTCAAGTAGTTTACTGTGTATTTTGAATCTGTTCCCGTTTGTGCTTGTTCATCGTTTGTTTGCATAAAACTTCCAAGTATCTAAAATACTATGTTTTTAAAACACTACAATTGAAAAACAAATTGAATTCACATGTGAACTGTTTACGATGTCGGAGATTGTACCCTTTTTATTGTGTTGATACTGCTAGCTACAGACAGAACTCTGTGATGTAAAATGTCTTCTGACTTTTTAAAAAGAAACGTTTCGATTTTACTGAAGTCATCCTCGTGAATTAGTGGAAATAAATTTCTTAGTGCGATGTAATTAAATCTAAATAAATACAGTAGAATGTAAATTTTGTTGGTGGTAATTTCATTTGTTGGTTTACTATAGCACAATGAATGTGTTTTAGGTCAGAAATGAGGTACAGAAATAATTTTCTTGATCTCGACTTTTTGTGTTATTTTTTTTATCCAGTGATCAGGACTAAACATTGCTTTCTGGAGATCACACATTTTATTTTGATAACATAACAAGAGATACAACCTGAATCATCCCACCTTGGAATCCTACTCAGGACTTTCTTCTTTAAAGTGACTATACTATCCACAGTGATGCCCCCAGTCTCCAAAAACTTTTAAGCATGAAATTATAAATAAAATATATATAAGTGGCAATGAAATGGGGAGAAAAATTGTTGCAATCATCACATAATGGCTTGAACTTGCTAATAACATGGTTTTTACGGAACTCATTAGGATTTTTACATTATTAGGATTTTACATGTTTTTTTTCTTGACAAAATGGACAGGCATGCTGACAAAATTATAAGAGTACACAGTTAGAGCAAAAAAATGTTGACTCCTGTACAGTCACATAACGATTATATTAGAAATATTGTAGCTCAATAGAAAATCTCTGCATGATTAGATTAATTATCCTAAGCCTTTGACACTTTTACTCTTACATTGTTAGTCAACTATGCAGATTTGTCAATTTGAAGCTGAAGTTTGGAGGAAGCTCATCTCATATAAAATGGGAAGAGCCCGTAAATATTTGTTAAAGGATAGTAGCACACATTAACCATGTGAGGCTTGTTCCTTTTACATTCCCCTTTAGCCTAAGTCCTGTTGTAAATGTAACCAAGATATAAAATTTGCCTTTAAAATTCTAATGCATATATCCAATGTTATTAGATTTATTGTAATAAAGGCTCTATAATTGAATGCATGCTGTAAGAGGCTATATAAAAATTTATATATATATAATCTTTCACAGAATTGAGGACACTTAGAGGTAAATTTATTGGGATTTAATCAATGAGGAACAATCCTGCAGGTACAGAAGCAAGAGTTCCAATGCTGAGAAACAATTGAAAGAGCTCATAAAGATCATTGTTGGAAAAATGTTTTATATTTGCTACTTTCATGCAATCAATATATAATATAAATAATTTAATCGGCAGAGCAAATATTAATGACACTGAGTCTGTGATATACTGTAATCCTTCTCAAACCTTAGCTGGCTGTTGAGTGCACAGTGGAGAGTTCAGTTGCTGTGGTCATATTTTCATTGTGTTCAGTGGTACAGCAAAACCCTGTACAATTTGGTTTTGCTTTGGACAGGTACAGCACAGGCTGAATGCTACTGCTAATGTCCATGAATCCAAAACATATGTAATGGATGTAACATCTGAACACATCTCGTGTGAAATAGGACTTAAATGGGAACAGTGCGACCGGAGGGAAATAGTTGAAAACTATGATGGCCTGAATAATGAGTACCATGTTAAAAGCTCTTTTCTTGACAGGATGCATGTCATCCCTGCAGGGACTGGACTTCTTAAGTGCCCAGAGAATGGAGATGTTGCAAAAGAGCATGAAGGCAAATGCAGCCAGGATCATTACTGTGAACACTTTTTCAAAGTTGCGGATAGAACCAATGCACTTCAATATGGCGTAGACCAGAGTGATAAACCATGTGATGCCAGCGCAGATGAGTCGATGAGGTTTATCCTTCAGGTTGGCGAAGATAATCGGGTGCCTCACTGCCATATAGCGGTCCAGACAGATGCAGGAGAGGAAGAGCGGGGATGAGTCCTTGATCCCATAAAAAAACCGCAGAACATACCAAGTGCTGCTAGTGGTCAACCACATTAGGTTGGCTAACTCTAGAGGAGGAATGAGGCAAAAAAATGTGTCCAGTATGGCCAGGTGAATGATGAAGATGTCAGAGGAGGATGTGTCCTTGCGGTTACTCCGGATCAGCCACAGCACCTTTAGGTTTGCAGGGATGCCAATGACCATGTTAATGAACTGCATTCCCAGGTAAACAAGTATGATTTCGGGCATGTGGCAGCATTTTGCATACACTGTCTGGTCCACCAGTGAGCTATTAATATTTGGCTGGGAGGTATTGACATGGTTGGTTATTGACATCCTGCTTAAACTGTAGATGTGCTGTGCACTTCAAACTAGAAAACTGAAATGGAAATGCCAGATTAGTTATTATGTTTCTTTTGTCTAAATTACTCAAGTTCTATTTAGTTTTAGAAGGTTCATTAATTTTCTTTTGTCCTTTTGAGCTTAAAGTAACAACTATCCTAATAGTTGATCTGATGGATCTCCTTATCTGCTCATGAAGCACAACTGATTGCATTTAGCTCCAGACTATTAAAACCCTTGACTTTACACCACTCGTTGCCAGATAGTCATTGTAGTGCACCTGTCTCTGTAAACTTACTTGTGGTAATTTGAGTTATCCAAACTTTTACTGCTCCTGAATCCGTGGTTCAACGGATTTCAACCTCTGTCCTGGTTTTCTGGCTCCTACATTTCTTTTGTTCATATAGCCTTGTTCTAGTCTCCTATTTTCTTCACCTAGTCTATTTCGGTACCTAGTCTATCGAGTTCCTCCTACAATGTGTGTTACCCCATGTTTTGCAAATACACTTAACCTTACAGTTTCATCAGTTGCTAATTCTATTCAGTCCTGTGTGTTTGCAAGTAAGTCCAGTGAATACATTAAAACATTTAAAATCTTATTCTGTCATGTCAGTTCGATGGCGGTCTGATCCTATATGTCCATTCAATTAGAGTTCCTTTAGTCCAGTTTTTTGGTTCCCGTTCCATGTATGCAGACTGTATACTGTATACATGGCACTAGCTTGTCACATGTGGGAACTTAGTTTTAAATTTATGTTTACAAATAATATCCCTGCTGAAATAAAATTGGGGCGAGCTCAAACTAGTTAAGCTAACTCAGTCTACATGTTTAACATTTGACTAGGCTGGTGTATGGTTGAATTTTTTGAATCTGCAAACATGATTAGCTCAACAAAGAACTAAAAACTACCATGACCAAAATCAAATGCCTCATGCTCGCCAACCTATTTGTTTAAAAATATAGTGAGTTTTGTCATTTGAATGACTAGCTTTTAATGCAGCTTAACCATTTTGATCAATCTTGGAACATATGAAATCAGTTACCATCAAAAGAGAACAAGAATTTTTCAGCAAAGAATATATGTAGCTGCAGTTGATTTTAGAAAATATTCAATAAAATCGCACATATAAAAGACATTTTAGGTAGACATTAGAAAAAAACTAATGTCTGTAACATCAAGGTGATAAATAATATACTGTACTTGTCTGTTTACAGGTAGTAATGTGAGAACAATGATGCCAAATTACAAACCACAATGTTAAGTTTATGCCAACTTATTTGTTATAGATTTTTGGTTGATATTTTATCTTCTATATATAAATGCAAAACTGTTTTCCATGACTGATCTCCACCACAGTTGTGACATACCAGAGCTCTTGTCATTATGTTCATTGTCCTCTACATCCAGCAAGATGCAGAAATACACTGATGCCATTTATTATTATGATATATCCTTTTATCTTTTTCTGTTTTGACAGTTAATACACACTATTATTCACATTTAAATGCATGCTTAACTTTTAAGTAAATTAGACTACTTAAATTGGTAATCGTTAGTTAGAAAAACATTTATTTTATTAGTCATGAAGTTTATATTTATATTTCCAAACATATTCAAGCACAGCATACATTTGTTGGAATCCAGCACAAGCCTCCACAATGGCGATGAGTCCCAGGCTGCTGGTAAGTATTAAGAAGTAACATTATTAACATGTCCATAAAAATGCTTTTCTTATGACTTCTTTTAAGGTGTGAAAGGATATGGGTGTCATACATTTTTGTGAATGTATTCTCTAAGCTTAAAACACCAAAAAATACAAACTAGTGTCTTTAATGTGTAATTGTTTAAAACATTTTCTGCTAAATGTTCCACACTTGAAATCCAAGGATGTTTATCTGATTTTTATGTCCATTAACACTGAATTTGTTGGACTCAAAGCATCCTTAAGCTGCATGTATAGTCTATAAAAAGCTATTGTGTAAAAATTCTAACTCTTTAAACTAGGACGAACTTAAATGTATTTTTTGGTGTAAAATAACATATTTTGGTCCAAGCTACATAATAATACATAACCATTATATCAAATAGTTTAAAGTGTGTTATTCAAAATTGAGCAAGCATTATTATTTATATTTATATATCATTTAGCTACTACTTTAAAAAAAAAAATTAAACGATAATATAAATCAGTTTACTTTTAAACATTTCTCTGGTAAATGTGGCATGGTGGTTGCCCAACCACAATAATATTTTAGATTTAAACTATAGTTTGGTTTAAACTACTAGATAAAACATTTATACTATAGTTAACGCTGTTGTATTACATCACAGTAGTTCTACCAGAAATATCGGCATTTTTTAAAACTGCGAATTGAACTGTTCATTACGCTATTTTTCAGATTTTGTTTTCTTTAGATAATCAAATTTTAATGCACAACAAATTGACATATTTAAGTGTTTGTTCTTTAAGACATAAACATAAACCAACAAAAAAGACCACCGACTTACCAAAGTTGTGGAAATTAATATTTCTCTTGTTTTCATGTAAAGAAAAAAAAAAGTCTCCAACTGTGTCAGATACAAATAGCTTGTTTCATCTAATAGTTTAAAATAGTAGCAAGGTCCTTGTCTTGTCCCAGATTCAGGATAACACCCATGATTCAACACCATAGGGAATCTTTTCAACCAATCACAGAGAGTTAGTTCTGGCAAGTCCTCATCATTCACACTGATTGGCACTGATGCAATTTGCCATTGGAGCCTGACGGAAATTTCTAAGTAAACAAGTGATGCAACATTCAATAGTATCTACCTGAAGTTTAATGTAACAATATGTAATTTATTACATGGAGATAAGGAAGCCTGGCATCTGCTTAATTTCGTTTTTTTAAACAGATGCACAGTGAATACTGCTATACCCAAAATGTTTTTAATATATCAGTTGTCATAAAATACAATGTAAGCTAGAGTGACAAGAATATTAGTCTTTCTTTATTTTACCTGTTACTTTAACAGCCATAAAATAACATATGGGTTCTAGATTAACTTTGTCACGAGTGCTTATAAAGGTGCATTCTACAGAGATTTTCTCTTCAGATAGAAAACAATAAACAGATTTCAACAGTATGTGGTTTTATTATGAAACTTTCCACTCCAGAAAACTCGTTTAGCTTGATTTTTAATGTAAAGTTAATTACTAATACCTAACTGATGGCACTGGTAGAAGAAATAGAAAAGAATATGAATAAAAAAAGATTTCTGAAAATTGAATATTTAACTTACCATATAAAATATAACCCCAAAAGCAGAAGATGTTTCGAAAGTTAAAAGCATGTGATATATTTGCTTTGCACACCACAAACTGACCATGAGTGTTTTGCAGTCATGTTGGGCTTGGATCCTTGGTGTCACCCAACTGATGTCTCATATATGTAATAATAAGTAATTTGTGTTAAATGATTGATTAAAAGTCAACTGATAGAAGTGTACATGCCCATAGTATAAGTAGAGGTGAAACATGAATGTATTCACAACACAGTGATTAAATAGATGTTTTGTACTAAATGTAATTCACTATTTTTTTAAATATTTAAAATACTTTAATAAGTTAAAGAAAACAACAACTGGTAATCATGTCTGGATTTTTGAATTCAGAGTTGAATTAAAACTGAATTTTTTTTTTTACTTCATTTAGGTTCAAGATAAGCCATGATGTTCAAGGAATGATCTGTGAATCTCTATGCCTATTTAGGGCACAGAATTTTTTATGACATGGTCCAACTGGAGGCTTTTAGATAAAGCTGTATGTATTAGTTTATACTTGGATGTTAATTTAAAATACAGATATGTATGTATAAATGAATATATATACTACGCAAAAGATTATGTCCGCTGACAAAATGATTGCTTCATTGAGTCATCATTTTGGTAAAGGTAACCGGTGAACAGTTTATCTTCAGAGTTGATGTTGAGGATCACAGTGCTAGTTCCAAGCCCACATAAATAGGAGCTGTGTGCGGAAAGGCACCCGGTGGCATAAAAGACTATTCCAAATTAATATTCTTGTTCTGGTTTGCTGTGGCAAGCTCTAACTGAAGGAGATAAAGAAGAAAATTGTTTAAAAGGGTCCAAGCCAAATCTACTCCGGTTTCCTCCAAGTCCAAAATCATGGAGGTAAGGTAGAACGAGGAGACCAAATTGTCCATGACTGTGTTTGTCCCATGACTATGTGACTTGTATATCATTTGAAACTTCTGTGATGAATGATTGTTTCCTGTCCTGTCCATGTCCTTCGGTTTAATTTAAAAATGATGTTAAAATGCTCAGTAAATAATAACAACCTAGGATCCTAACAAATTAGGATTTTAACTATGTTTTACATCATTTGTTAAATTCATGACACTTCAGTGCAAAAATTTAATTTAGAGTTGAACACACAGATGGACAATTTTGTAAGCCATATCACTGTTTACATACCAAGTTTTTGGACTGTGGAAGGAAACCATAGTAAATCCGCACAAACACTCAAAGAACATACAGAAATAATCTGGACCACACTGTATGGGGATGTGAAGCAACTGTATCTCTGTATTCCATAAACTACTCCCCATTAACAGTTTACCATAGCCTATTTGCAAATGCTGCTGATCATATGCGTTCCTTTCTGGCCATTGTTTATCAAAGATTGCTAATTCCAGCTTGACAATGCATCCCATTACAGCACTGTAAAATTGTTTATAATAAAACTGGGTATATTACTAGTAGACAACAGGTCTGCTGACAGC